>JACJUY010003504.1:62834-75859 GCA_014220935.1 Platorchestia sp. MABIK
CACACTAGCATGCACTACACACACACTAGCATGCACTACACACACACACTAGCATGCACTACACACACACACTAGCATGCACTACACACACACACCAGCATGCACTACAAACACTAGCATGCACTACACACACACTAGCATGCACTACACAATCACCCCTCAGCGCAAGCGTGTCTGAGGTGACCTGGCCCGTGCAGACACAAGTTCCTGGGCCGCTTCTGTGATGCCGTCAACAAAACGAGCCGCCCCGACCTGCTCCCCCTGCGCTGCAAGGCTCTTTTCAGGACCGAGGACCTGCCTAACATCCTCGCCGAGCCCATGTGAGTGTCATTTTATATGCTTGCTGAGTCTGTGTAAGTGTCCTGCTGCCTCTCGTATACCTGTTGAGTCTGTGTAGGTGTTCTGCTGCCTCTCGTATACCTGTTGAGACTGTGTAGGTGTCCTGCTGCCTCTCTTGTACCTGCTGAGTCTGTATAGGCGTCCTGCTGCCTCTCCTGTACCTGTTGAGACTGTGTAGGTGTCCTGCTGCCTCTCCTGTACCTGTTGAGACTGTGTAAGTGTCCTGCGGCCTCTCCTATACATGTTGAGACTGTGTGAGTGTCCTGCTGCCTCTCATATACCTGTTGAGACTGTGTAAGTATCCTGCTTCCTCTCGTATATCTGTTGAGACTGTGTAGGTGTCCTGCTGCCTCTCCTATATCTATTGAGACTGTGTAAGTGTCCTGCTGCCTCTCCTATATCTGTTGAGACTGTAAGTGTCCTGCTGCCTCTCATGTATTTGCTGAGACTGTGTAAGTGTCCTGCTGCTTCTCATATATTTGCTGAGCCTATGTGTGTGTCTTACTTCCAGTTACACTGTCACATCGTCACACCAATTGACACTGAAAAATGAGGCATCTAGATTAATTAAATCCCGTTACACTGTCGCACCAAGCAACTTTACGCTGAACAATGCCCTGAACCACCAAGGTTGACGCAATACAACCAAATCCCATTGCACTGTCACACCAAACAACTTTACACTGAACAATGCCCTTCATTAACGGAAGCCTGTGGTGCGCAGGTTGTCGGTGCGGCAGGTGAAGAACTCCGGAGCGCAGCGCGTGCTCTACTGCATGCCTGACAAAGGCTTCGATCCTTTCCACATCCCCGTGACGGGCCTCATATTCCTCCAGACCGTCAAGAGTGCGTAGCGTCTTGTGTAGTCCGGTGTCTGTAGGATGAGCTCTGCTGTCTCCAATTGTTGCCTTATTGCATTTCATAAGTGTCATCAGTGTGGCATATTAAAGTATTCTAAGTATAGCATATTATAAGTATTTTAAGAATGTCATATTATAAATATTATAAGTATGTCATATTATAAGGATCATAAGTATGGCATATTATCAGGATCATAAGTATGGCATATTATAAGGATCATAAGTATGTCATATTATAAGGATCATAAGTATGGCATATTATCAGGATCATAAGTATGGCATATTATAAGGATCATAAGTATGGCATATTATAAGGATCATAAGTATGGCATATTATAAGTGTTATAAGTGAAGCAAATTATAAGTATCATAAGTATAGCATATTATAAGTATTTTAAGTGAGGCATATTATAAATATTGTAAGTATGTCATATTAGAAGTATTTTAAGTGAGGCATATTATAAATATTGTAAGTATGTCATATTAGAAGTATTTTAAGTATGGCAAACTATATGTATAAGTTAATATTTCATTTGTATTTTTAATAATTTTTTGTATGTGAATGTTCTGTACATTGGATATGTCCTGTGTGTTCAGAAATAATAGCATTGGACCTTTGCCTCTTTTGATTCTCTTTAATTTGCTGTGAAGAATGACCTCTTTTGCTCTTCCCTAATTCTCAATGAGCTGTTCCTTCTTCTGAATTTTTCTGAGTTTGCTATGAACTCTTTGCTCTTTTGCTCCTCTCTAATTTACGGTTAATTTTTTCCATCTTTGCTCCTATCCAATTTGCAAAAAATTAATTTCCCCCTTTACGCTTTTCTTATTCTCAATAAAAGCGTTACCCTATTTTGCTCCTCTCTAATTTCCAATAAATTTCTTTTTCCTATTTATTCCTCTCTAACAAGCATGAGAATCTTGCATTAGTGTTTTGCTACTCTCTCATTTACACGAGGAAAATCTTGCCTCCATCCTCCCCTGGCTGTTGTGCATTAAAAGCTCGTGTATTTCGCCGCCCAGAACCGTGGATGATGGCCTGGAGCAAGACTCAGATGAAGAAGTATTTCTACAACACCCTCACTAAAGCCGCAGCATTCGAAACTACAACCGAAAAGACCGCAGACTTTGTGTGAGTTCTCCTTTACTGTGCTTCTCCACCTTTTTTTTTTTTGGTGTAGCGCTAGCAAGCTCTCTACTACTACTACTACTTTATTTTGGGTGCTACTAAGCGTTCTGTGCCTGCTGTGATGACCTCATTATCATCTATTTGATAAAGCAGTCGTTTTCTTGTCTTACAAATGCACAGGGTTATTTTGTGTTTTGCAGTTTTTTTTAACTTCTTTTATTGCGGTAAACTCGCTCCGCGTTTCTACTCGAGAGATTATTTTTATTCTGTTGTGGACGTCATTCCACTGCTTATCGTCTTATATTAAATAAAAGGAATATTTAGGGAACGTTGCAATAGACACAAACTTTGGAAATTGGTGCGAGCAAAATGTTTTATATAAAGATATGTCAAGTTTTAGTGTGACCTTGGTTTGACGTGTCAAGTTTCAAAATATTCATCATAAAAACATGTTTATTTTAAATATCATGTTCAGGTTTAGTATGACCTTGGCTTGATGCGTCAAATTTCATAATATTAATTTCAGAAGTGCCCCGTAAAATTTCAATGAACTCCATTAAGAATACCTTTGTCTTTTCTTCATAAAGATGAACAACTGCATGGACATTTTAAAGCTTTCTATTCTGGAAATGAATAATATTTCATTGGCAGTGTTCATCACAATCATGAGTATTGCAGGAGCATATCTGTATGCTGCACTATGTATTCATGTGTTAGCTTTACCAGCATTGAACAAGAATTCGTGTCGCATTCGTTCGTACGAAACCCATCATTATTCAGCATTCAACATTGGACTTAATTTTGTGTTCAATTCATGAATTCACCCATTCAACCATGCATTCATTCAGTAATGCATTAATTAACTCTTTCATGCATTAAGTAATTCATTCATTCATTCATCCACGCATTCATTTATTCATGTATTCATTTATTCATTCACGCATTCAAGAATCCATTTATTCACGTATTCAAGCATGCATTAAAGCATGCGCTCATTCATTACATGCGTGCATCCACACGAAAGCCTTGCCCCAGCCCTGAGCCAAATCCCATCTCCTGGCCACGCAGGTCCACAATGCAGAGCGCGATGTTCTGGCGGTGGCGGCCCGGCACCACCATCCTGGGCAACGACCTCAACATCGGCTGCGACTTCCTCGACAGCGACGACGAGGACGGCGGCCGGCGTCCCGAGCTGCTCTCGCTCGAGGGCTTCGCCCAGTTCCTCACCACCATCCCTGGCATGGAGCAGAGGCCGCGCCAGCTTGTGGCTCAGAGCGTCAGATAGTAGCGAGTCTGGGATAGGCGGCGTGTTGGTGTGTGTGTGTGAAGGGAGCTGCTTCCTGTTGTTGTGCTTGTTTCAGCGTGTTTGTGAAAGTAGCGTCTTCTTGTGCTTGTTTCAGCGTGTTGGTGAAGGTTGATCTTGTTATGGGCTCGTGGCTCAGAATATCAGATAGTCGCGACTCCGTGCTAGGCAACGTGTTCGCGCGTGTGTGAAAGTTGCTTCTTGTTATGGAGGTTTCAGCGCGTTTGTGAAGGTAGCTGGTTGTTGTTATGGAGGTTTCAGCGCGTTTGTGAAGGTAGCTGGTTGTTGTTATGGAGGTTTCAGTGCGTTTGTGAAGGTAGCTGGTTGTTGTTATGGAGGTTTCAGCACGTTTGTGAAGGTAGCTGGTTGTTGTTATGGAGGTTTCAGCGCGTTTGTGAAGGTAGCTGGTTGTTATGGAGGTTTCAGCGTGTTTGTGAAGGTAGATGGTTGTTGTTATGGAGGTTTCAACATGTTTGTGAAGGTAGCTGGTTGTTGTTATGGAGGTTTCAGCGTGTTTGTGAAGGTAGATGGTTGTTATGGAGGTTTCAGCGTGTTTGTGAAGGTAGATGGTTGTTGTTAGGGTTTCTTGAAAAGAGGTGAAACGACGTGTTGCTTTCGAGCAAGCGTGTTGGTGTGCGAATGTAGCGTGTTGTTATTATGGTGGTTTCTTGTACAGAGCCGAAACGATGTGTTGGCTTTCGAGCAGCGGTGACTTATTTCTTTCTTCTCTCTCTGTACAAAGCAGCTATCGCTTGTTCCTTGTTGACTGCGTCTTGAGCTACGCATGCAAATCCCGAAAAAACGGGTTTGTAAAGGATTAACTCTGAACTTTGCATTGAAGTTTTGTGTTATCTAAATTTCAGTGTGTCCTGAAACAGGCTGAAATGTGTATAGTTTTGTATGTGCTTCTACCAGTGTTCATACGGAGGTACTCGTATGTTTGATCTTTTAGGGTCATTTACAGACGTCTTTGAGAGGTCGTGAAATGTTGAAGTTATGCTCGGCGTTGTGAAATTTTTGCCTTGAGATTACGCCACCACATCTTCATTCATTGAGATCTGTGTGTGCAGATTGAAATTTTACATAGGCTAATGGTGGCACGGTGCCTACTGTACATACAGAACTTTGAACTTGTTTACCCGCTTGTGATTTTGTTCAGAAGGGATGCATGCGGCGTTGACATGCGCTGCAGGACGTGTAAGGAAGGAGCCCTCGTGCCGCTCTGTGCAACTCATTACGCATGCGATGGAAATAGGCTACAATAAATCCTTTGCTTTCAGTTCTCTTTGTTTTCGTTTCCCGTTATTTACCCCCGCTACTTGAAGTATTTAAAATGACTGTGGTTTTCCTTGATGGACTCGTGCCGTTCTGTTACAGCAAAGTTCTGGCTCCTTCATCCACTGCTGACTTTTTAATATTTATTTTAAATGTGCGCGTGGGGGCTGCGGGAGCTAATTTTTTATTTTTTGTGCTTCTTTTTACCGACATCTCCAGACACTTTGTCTGCCAAACAAGTCAATGATCCGCTAAAATGTACTGCATTTTCTATGTTATTTCATTTGGTTTGTGTGTTGTTTCGTGGCGTTCTGTTTATTCGGTGTTCGACGTTTGTGTTAGGCTCTACCACAAGTTTTTGACCCGACATGATCAGCAAGGTCGGATTGTTGGACAAAGTGGCAAAAATGATTTCGTGTTCGACAGTTGTTGTAGGTTTATTTTTTGTATCTCATGCTATGTGTCACTGTTCAGGTCCATTTCTGTTATTTCCTTGTCAGGTCTTAAGGTTCGTTGTTTTTTGGGGGGTATTTATTACGGAATGCATAAATATGCAGTTTTCTAGTCACGGAAGTTCTGATTTCCAGTTTTTCATAAAAGGAACGCATCGAGTTTGGAATGTCATCTGCGTACATTGCGTTACGAGCGTTATCCGTGAAAGGTCATTTGCGTTCTTTTGCACTGTAGCCTCGTCTGGCACGTCCTTGTGAGTGTTGGACAGCTTTTTTATGATACGAAAAGGCCTCATTATTGCCTCTTATATTTGTATGTGTGTAGCTGTGCTTCAGCACTCTCGCTGTGTACCGTTCAGACGATTCTAAATCTCTTGCTGAGTGATCATATGTTCATCTACAGCAAGACTTTTTTTTACTGAGGAGAAAACTTCTTCTGTAGTAAGAACGTTTTTACTGAATAAGAAATATTGTTATCTGAAGTTGAGAATCTTTCTACTGGTTAGAAAGTATTCTCATCTGCAGTAAATATCTTTCGATTTCCCTGTGAATTTACAGCACGACAGTGAATAAAAATATATTACCGGGCACCCTGCAGCAATTCTTTTGATTAAATTTTCTACTGCACGATGAATTTCTAGTGCATGTAAAAAATGTATACTCTGTCTATTTTCGTTTACACTTCAAATTTTCTTGATAAGACGACTATTTATATCTTTTTTGAGTCTCTTTTTCAAGGGAAAAAAATATCTTTCCCTCAATGAACGGTAGCGATGCTCGTTTAGATATATCGCTCCTAGGAAGATGTGAGGTCCCGAGCTAAAAATAAGGTAGACCTTCCTTTTGTTGTAATGTAAACGTTTTTAATTGTTTTTATTTATTTTGTTTTGTTACGGGCTATCCTTTTTCGGATCATTGCTGTCCTTTTTTACAGCATCTGTTCCTTTATTCTTCATTTTATTCGTTGCTTCTTAGACTTCTTTCAATTCTAATACTTCTTTGCACAAAGTGTGGGGGACCCAACTTCTGCACAGATTCCTCGTTCCCTTTCTTCTATGGTAAATGGTGCCTTCTTTTTCCTCTCTCAAGAACACATTGTATGTAGTAGGACCGCGTTAACTAACATGTAATCTAATCATGTTGAGGATATTTTTATCTGTGTTAGATATTCCCTTGCATGAAGTCCCCCGTGTATCAGGAATGTGCTTGGCGTAAGCGGGCTCGTCGTGACTCAGTACTGTGTTCGAGTGGAATTCGCCTTGAGAAATGAAGTAAATGCAAAAATCAACCTTTGTGACTTCCGGCGCAATATGTATTACTCCGCGAAGCGTTAGCAATTTGTCTTACTTTACTCTACCGTGTTCGTGGGGATTACTCAAATGAAAACATAAGCAAATGTGAGCTTTTGTGACTTTTGGCTCGATATGTACTTAGTCTCCAAAGCGCAAGCAATTGGCCTTACTTTACTTACTCCAATCAGAAATGGTAATGTTCCGAGAGGTCTGGCTTGAATGCCAACATATTTCACTGCATTACAACCGTTTCCATTGTGGTAGAAATCGAACAGTCAATATAATCGTGGCTTTAGGAACACTTTTGCAATCTCTACGAAGACTTGTAGAATTAGCTATCGTTTGTTATGTGATCTTATGACAGTTATTCTGACAGTTGGCAGAATATTCTCCGTCTGTCAGAGTTTGTAAACCATCTTCTCACCGTGGTGAATGGGACTATTTGACAGTTAGGTGTCTTCACGTTTTTACTATATTTATATGACTCGACTTTATGCCGCGTATTTCTCTGCCGCTCCCACCTTTCCTCTTCATTCTGTTGCCTCCATGCTTCATTATTTTTGTCGCCATGTCGTTTTGGTCATCTTGTAACCATGCTCTTTATTGTCACCATGCCTTTTTTATTCGCGTTGTTGGATATGTCACAATGCTTCATTGATTTATTTCCATGCCTCTTCTTCAGCATGTTTCCCCTCACAAGTCTCCTTCATTAGGTTTTCTAACTCGTTCGTGTTTCTCGTAGTTACTGCTTCATTTCTCGAGGTATGTTCTGTTCGCTCCGCTTTGCCGGTTCGGTCGACTATTTTTTTCGTTCGACTATTTTTATGTTATTGTATTGTTTTTATTTAGTGGCAGTCAACCACAAGATGCTGTATTTGTTGTGTCGGGTCTCCCTTGTTTCTTTGCATAAATAGTCTCTGACCGAAGTTGTCGTTAACTGAGTGTATCATTATTATTATTATTTGGGCGTGTTCAGCAACTGATTTTGCCTCCAAGGAATTCTGTTCACCAACGCATAGCACTTACGTGAACGGATTGACTTGCACATGAATGAAAATGAGAGCGGATTTGTCTTCACAGAAATTTACTCGTAGCACTCAACACTTTGAGGTCACAGCAACTATTGTCTTTTTTTGGTGTATTTTTGTGAGTTTTGCAGTTATGTTTTCTATTGATGGTATTTTTCCTATTTGGTGTGATGGATTTTGCCTCGTGAGAAGAGGTGAACTCGTTCCCTCATTGATGCCCTCCATATTGAGCATGACTCTAAAGCACTCATTTTACTTAAATGAACTTGTGGCTCATCTCACACCAAAATAAAGCGTTAAAAATAACACCAAAAATAAAGTTTTTCCTTGAACCTGGGGTAATCTCCAACAAAAATATAGCTTGAACAGTTTACTAAAGCCGAATCAAAGCTTCTTCTTGATGAACTCTGGCTTATCTCTCGCCAAAATAAAGCTGAAGGGAGGCGTGAACTTGTGTTCTTCTTTGTTCCTACACGCGGTGGTAAAACGTGTCTGATGTTTTGTGCTGCATTCCGTGTGCGATATTTTGGTTGACTTGGCTACCGTTTCATTCATACTTGTCGCATGTTTTTGCTTGTTCTTGCTCATTTGGACCTCGTTTGAAAAGTCTATGTCGAGGGGTAGCGAATGAACGCCGCGTGCGTCAGGCCAGGCCAGAAAACTCATTGTACTGCTTCAAACTTTTTGTAAACTCGTTTGAGAAAACTCCTATGATCACTCACTGTCTACTGACGCGTGACATTTGAATAGGTGTACTGATATTTTTTCTAATAAAATGATTCAATGTAAACATTACGCCGCTCGTCATTATCCAATAACTAATTGTGTGCAATTCTCACCGTAGTCATGCCGGTGCTCACGTTAAATACACTCTAGTACAGATTCGAGTACAACACATTTTAAAAGCATGATTGTCTTCAATGCAACACGTCCTCCAACATATAAAAAATATTAAATTTCTTCCATCTCCCATACATGAAACTCAGAACATTTCTTTACGTTATGGCTTGGGAGTCTTTACCTAATATAATCTTACCTAATAATACCCTTTGTGTGTTTATTTATTTATGTATTTATATATATATATATTAGTTTGGTGTCCGCTTGTTGCGTGTGTCTGTGACGCTCACAAGGACGCTCAATGACCGTATCTGTGATACGAGTTTCACCAGTGCACAAGTACAAGAATATTTTAATGGCGGGTACTATTGGGATGGATATATTTGTTTGGCATCCACATCTGCAGGGTTTATTCAAAGAAAATATTGAATCCCGTCATTTTTGATGGGCTGTGTACACTAGTAAAACAATAAAACTCCTCTAGACCAGCTGAAGAGTTAAGAACTCAGTGAGACAATCGATCATGGGTTGAAGTTGCATGGCAAAATTTTACTTTCTATTTCTCATGCATTCAGAGGCGGCCTAGTGATTTCAGCTCACGGCCAGTCGCTCGACCTGTTCAATTTTACTCTGCAACCTCAACCTATGATAAATCGTCACACTGAGTCAGTAGCGCAGCCAGAGGGGGGCCATGCCCCTCCCCCCCCTTCGAAAGTTGAGCTGAGGGCCAGTTTCAGTTACCGTTTCAAGTAAAAGAATAAAAAGATTGCTGATAATTACTGTCTGGCCCCCCTACAAAATAATTTGTCGGGTATCCTGGCCCCCGAAATTTTCGGCTGGCTGTGCCACTGCCCAGAGTGTTGACTCTTCAGCAGTCCTTGAAGATCCTCATGGTTATCACATTAGTTAAAGACTCCTAAACCATTACATAATGAAGACATCTTCCGAGTTCCATGTTGGCAACATGGAGGATATTTTATGTTCGACGTGCAGAACTGGTACCTTTCCATTTCTCGCCATGATTTCTTAATCGCAAAAATCACACTCTAAGAAGTTCATCCAGTTGCCTTATGATAATCATGTATCCCCACAAGAATACTTGCAGGGGCCAATTCCGCTCAGCAGGTCTACAACACTTTCAAGTGCTGAAATATAGGAGGCACTTCACGTTAATATTACATAATTGAATTTGTCTTCGAAACGCGAAATTGTGCAGGTCCGAGCACAAAAATTTCACTCGTTTAGAACAGTTTTTTGACTGTGTGAGAAGAGCTGATGGCGTCCCTATCCATAGCGGTAGAGCTAAGGGCGTCCCTATCCATAGCGGTAGAGCTGAGGGCGTCCCTATCCATAGCGGTAGAGCTGAGGGCGTCCCTATCCATAGCGGTAGAGCTGAGGGCGTCCCTATCCATAGTGGTAGAGCTGAGGCCTCCCCATCCATAGTGGTAGAGCTGAGGGCGTCCCTATCCGTTACACTTGAATTCAACTTTTATAAATATGCAGGTGTATCGCCATGGCAGCTGAACTTTAAAGTTTTGGTTGACAAAACGTGTACCGCCAGCAAAACAATGCGTGCCCTTCCAGTGAGACTAAAAAATGACGGGAGAATAATGAAGAGAAAAACTGATATTCATGCCTCCCTCACGAGAAAGAGGAAGTTACGGTTATTTTCGTAGAATTTTTTACGAAAGCAACTGTTTTTATCAATATGAGACCCATCGGGATAACTTTAAAAAAAAGAAAATTCTTGTTTTTAATTCAGTACTTATATGAGAAAAAAAAAGTATTTAAAAAAATCCAACGTGAAGTATTTGGATTACACATTTCCAACATTTTTTCGCTTCATGTGACTAGTTTAGTTCAGCTTGAATTGGTGATAAAATTCTTAAAACGCTTCATGGAAAATGTTCGTGTGAGAACTAATCGGTTAAAAAACAAAATACTGGTAAACTATCTTTACTCGTATCCATGTTAGAAATTTTTAGCCTACGACAAAAAAATCCAAAAAATGTCATCCTAAGCAGTACAAGTCGAGACTTTTCTGCGTATTCAAACTCAGTCGGAAACTGGAAGTGGTGTAATTGAAATATAAGTGCTGAAACAGCTCGGATTCAGAAAAAAAGTATGCGTAACGTACAAAGAGGTAAGTTAATGAATTGGATAAATATACGTGTAAGCCCTTCCCTGCATGGTGTGTCGAATATGACATATACCGAATTTTTCTGAATAGAGGAAGAACGAATTGAGACAAGTGCATTTCTAGGGCTTGTACCGCTAACGAGACACACTGTACATAAGGTGAACGCGTATGTATGATACGTGTTCGCTACACCCCTCATGCGGTAGAGCTCAGTTGGGACGCCATTACTGACGAGTGCATTCCAAAAAATAATTCTTGCAGCGAAGAGCTAACATTGGATTTTCAACTACATTATAGTTATGTCAGGACACAAGACCGGTTTAGTATTTAATTGAATTGTATATAATTGTACTGCGATTTAGACTAGCTTCCGTTTTTATGGGAATAATCACCGTGATTGCTGCAATCCGCACCAAAAGCTAGTGCTCAGACCGCTACGCATCGATTAATAAGAAGTAATAACTAAATAAATTGTTAGTAATTATTGTTTTTAGTAACAACGAAATCAGTAGTTAGTAATCAATCATTAATAGCAGCTGAGCATCAATCTATGGTTAGTTAGTTATTCCCAAATCAATTATTAGTTATCAATTACTAGTAATAACTAGGAATTGATAGCTAACTAATTATTAATTACTTTTCCTCATTCATTTATTCATTAATAATAACTAAGTTTCGATCAATTATAATGATTACCAAAACAATTATTAGAAATGACTAGGCGTCGATCGTTTATTAGAAATAAGCAAACATAATTCCTTACTGGAATTTCAGGCGTTTTATCAGCGTTAGTTACGAGGCTGATATGTGAATAGTTCTGAATGTGCTTCTACAGGGTGGCGCATAAGTAACGCACCCTTATTTATCACCGCAATATACACTGGGTATCTGTAGACAGGATACGACATGTAAATAAACTTTAAGAGTTCCTCTATCGTTTGCAATTAACGCTATCGTTATACCTGTCATAGTTTATTTATTATTCATTTTTTAAAACGGTGCGTTACTTATGCGCCAGCCTGTACTACAGTGGTGTTCATACGGAGGTACTCGTATGATTGATCTTTTAGGGTCATTAATAGACGTCTTTGAGAGGTGATATTTTGAAGTTATGCTCGGCGTTGCGAAACTTGTAAAATTTCATTACTGGTGCAACCTGACCGTTGGAGTGCAAAGTTCGTTGCTGTCGTTGAATTTCTTGCGCAACAACCGCCGCAGCAGATCTAGTCGCGCATAACGTGTGCTGAAAACACTAGTATTGTTACATTTGCTGTTGTTACGTATTGTTGCATCATTGTTGTTACTGAAGATGATGTTCTACATACATTGTTTTCAAACCATCGTTATTGTTACATTTGCTATTGTTACGTATTGTTGCATCATTGTTGTTACTGAAGATGATGTTCTACATACATTGTTTTCATACCATCGTTATTGTTACATTTGCTATTGTTACGTATTGTTGCATCATTGTTGTTACTGAAGATGATGTTCTACATACATTGTTTTCAAACCATCGTTATTGTTAAATTTGCTATTGTTACGTATTGTTGCATCATTGTTGTTACTGAGGATGATGTTCTACATATATTGTGCTGAAAATATCATTGTTATATGTGTAGCATGGGGTCATCGCAGAGAATTTTTTACCAAATCGTGGATCGAATTACCCTCAATTTAGCCTATTTTTAAATTTATTGATTCAAATTTAAATTTATTGATTCAAATTTAAATTTATTGATACTCACATTTATAACATGGTGTGTACACAACGAATTTCTTTACCCAATTGTGGGTCAAACTTCTTCATGTTTACGCTATTTTTAAAATGATTTATTTAATTTTTTTTTAATTTACGCCTATATATTCTGTAATACCACTTTAGGCGTAGGATCTTCGTAACGAAATTTTTTCCCAATCGTGTATAGAATTTCTCTATATTTACACTAGCTTTAAATGAATTGTGTAAAAAAAATTTATTCTATACTTACGTTTAAGACGTGGGTGTCTTCGCAGCGAATATCGTAACCCAATCGCGAATATGATTTCACCATATTTGCATAATTAAAAGAAAAATATCTGAGAAATTCATCACTGAACACTCGAGTGCGAACCTCCTCTGACCAGCACGTACCACAAATGCTTGTCTTGACAGGTGCAATATTTATTGAGCAGGTCTACTGCAGCTAATTCTAGTTCTTCCGTGCCATTAGCGTCCGCTGCTGCAGCGCTATACCAGCGTCCGCTGCTGCAGCGCTATACCAGCGTCCGCTGCTGCAGCGCTATACTAGCGTCCGCTGCTGCAGCGCTATACCAGCGTCCACTGCTGCAGCGCTATACTAGCGTCCGCTGCTGCAGCGCTATACCAGC
>JACJUY010003504.1:77396-88253 GCA_014220935.1 Platorchestia sp. MABIK
TATTACTCCAGTTCAATTGGCCTTCACTCTCTATTACTCCTGTTCAATTGGCCTTCACTCCCTATTTCTCATGTTCAATTGGCCTTCACTCTCTATTTCTCCTGTTCAATTGGCCTTCACTCTCTATTACTCCTGTTCAATTGGCCTTCACTCTCTATTTCTCATGTTCAATTGGCCTTCACTCTCTATTTCTCCTGTTCAATTGGCCTTCACTCTCCATTACTCCTGTTCAATTGGCCTTCACTCACTATTTTTTTACGCATTGAATAATTTAACCGAAAATCAGAGGGGCCAGCGGTGTTCCTTAGCAAGTTCAAGATGGAACAGGGCATCATTAAAGTTTGCTTCTTTAAAGCATCATGATGTAATAAATTTGAGTCTTTATCTTAGAATTTTCGAAGATCTAAAAATTCCTCTCACCTATCTTTCTTTTCCTCTCACTTATGCTTCTTTTCCTATCTCGTGAAGACTTATCATTAAATTCATTCATGAAAATCATTATGAGGAGATTAAAGACTATCCCTTTCACCTGGCAATTCCTAATATAAAGCCCAGACACTCGAACCTATGCTAAATGTGCCTTATTTAAACTTCTATGATGCCTACAATTACGATTTCCTACTCGTCAGAAGAGGCGACTGTACTGCCGCTCCTCGCCGGCTGCACGAGAACCTCGAACGATTCGATAGCGCAAAGCAAAAAAATTCGAGGAATTGATCGCCTTAAATTTTTAAGGCGATCGTCGGTCGAGCTGCAGTAGCGCGGAAAGTTTCTCGGTGCCTCAGAGTTCCTCCGAGCGCTTCCGAATCGCACAAACGCACTCTAGCCAATAGTGTTGTTTATGTGACTGGGTATCTGCGGAGCTCTTTTACGGGTCGTTGATTCTCTGTTGAAAAAATGCTGGAATAAACTCAACACATGCCTTTCGTTTTGCACATTGTTGCCTACTAGAAAGAAATGTTATTTCACTTTCTTATTTTGTATTGCCTTCTTGCCTTGCGCTGCCATCTCGTCTCGTTCCACTTTCTTGTGTCTTAAAGTCTTGTCTTCTTTCAACTTCTTGTCTCATATGTCTTCTTGCTCTGCGTTGCCAACTCATCAGTCTGGTTCCACTATCTTGTGTCTTCTTGTCTTCTTTCAATTTCATATCACATCTACCTTCTTGGCTTGCTTCGCATTCTCGATTTGTTTTGCCATTTTTTATCGTTCTTTCTTGTCATGGCTACGTGACTCATATTTCCGTCTTCGTGGTACTTCCTTTCAGTCGCTTAGCCCTCACAGTTTGTCTGGTAACTCCGTTGGGTCTTGCCCTCATGTTTTGTCGCGGCTTTCTGCTTCCTCGTTTAATCGTGCTCATTAAAAGCTTTGGTTCTTGCAATCAAATCAAGATTTGATTTGAAGAATTAGATCAAGTTTGGGTTGAATTAAATCAGGTTTTGGTTTGAAGAACTAGATCAAGTTTGGGTTTCAGGAATTAAATCAGGTTTTGGTTTGAAGAATTAGTTCGAGTTTGGGTTTGAAGAATTAAGTCAAGGTTTGGTTTGAAGACTTAAGTCAAGTTTTGGCTTAAAGTATTAAGTCAAGTAATGGTTTCAAGAGATGAAATCAATTTTTGATTTTTTTGATTGAAATACATACGTTATCTTCTTGATACCGTGTTTTCTAATATGACCTCCCTGTCTGGTGTGATCTAGCCTTCCATTTTAGAGTTCTGGAGGAATCATTCGCGCTGATTATTTCCTGAGTTACCGAAATGATTTATTTTGGGAAACGTAAAAAGAATTCTACTAGAAAAAAAACGAGAAAGAAGAGCATCCAATGATTGTTTCAATCACGGCAACACCTCAGTTCATTCAAATTTAAAGTCGTCTCTAATGTTTTACGTGTTTTTTGTACCACATTTCCACTCACCTTATTGACAAACTTGAGCTCGTTGCTGCTGAATTAAATACTTCTGAAAACTAATGATAAACGAAGAAATTATTCTGATTGAAAAATTAGATTAGAGTTCTTAAATTGACGAGAAATGAAGATATTTTACTTTTAGACATCAGTAAATCCCGTGATCTCAAACGCAGCGCAACTTCATTAAGGTGCCTTGATATATAACGTCCGTGAGTAACCATGATATAACCTTAAAAGTATCTCATTTGCTACACAAATGAGATGCTTTTGTTTCTGTAGGCTTATTTATAAAGCAGGATTTGATTGCGTGGAAAAATTACATGTGCAATCAAAAACACAACAAAATAGAATTGATGGTCTCTCTTGCTCTCGTCTAAAGAAAAATGCATAAATTTCAAGAATGAGATTTCTAAATTTGGGAAGACACCACACTTGATCGCACCAAGCATCAAACTTTACTTGCTCATTACTTGCTCATCTAAAGCAAAAGTTTCAAATTCTGACTAATCACGCATCACGATTTGGAAGACTGTGTGCTTGCACGCACTAATGTACAGTTTAATTATAAGCATCAGACTTCACTAACTCATCCAAAGCACAAATTTGATCTTCTGAAGAATCCCGGATCTATGTAGATTTGAAAGTCAGCGTGCTCCTTCTCACCATTCTATACTAAACATCAAACTTGCCTAATTTCAGGCCACATGAGCTGTCTGAAATGGCAAGGCTGCTTTTGGAATGGTTCCACTCCAGGCGCCGTAAACATTTGGACATGCTGAGTCGCGAAGAGCTGGCGATGGTCGGAGACAGCCCTGCCGGTTTGCCGCCTCATTTACTTTGAGTTAAATGATGCTGGCATGGCGCAGAGGGCCTCCAGTATCTCACGTTTTCAGGATTCCGTTTTGGTAATCCAAGATTTTGGTGTGCATGTCTTTTTCTCACAGAAAGTCAACATAGCAAACGTTATCCGTAGCCTTTTTTACTTATTTTTGATGAAATCGATTTGGATTGCCTGGATTTTCTTTGCCTCTCTGGGTTTGCATCGATCACTTTTTATGAGAATGCGAACTGGGAATCGTAAAATCGGCGTTTTATGAGCGTCGGGTATTTGAGCGAATTGAAAAGTTTTGAGTTTTTCTTTGGCTCCAAGAAGATGTTATCAAATACTTAGAGAAGGTCGCTGTTGGAGACTGGAAACATGGTTACGTTCAGAAGTCGAGAAAATCTTTAAACTGACGACGTGAGCTTTAGATTTAGATTGGATTCAGTTGTTCTACACATTGAAACGGCGCATTATTTTTTGGATTTGAACTTTTAAATTCAAGCGCAAAAGGTCTTGACTAATTTGGAAGTGAAGCGGCTTTTTGGGACTTTCGGAAGTCATTTGTTGCACGCAAGCTGGGAAAACTTGAAGTGCTTAAAAAATTATATGTAATCTATTTGTTCACGGGATTTTGCCTTCTTTTCCAGAGCTCACACAATGAAAGTTTTTAGCTTAAACACAGTGTAGGATTACTTTCACAGTGAGTCGTTAATGCCAAACGTCTTATCCATGAAAAGAGGAAAAGAAAAACAGTATACAGCGGAGTCAAAATGTATAATAAAACACGCTGATTAAATCACTAGATTACACATTTCTAAATCACGTATAACTACAAAAAATTGGCTATTTAGCATAAAAAGGCTAATAATTCCTCTAAAACCCAAAAACATTTAATAGAAAAAATATATAGAAACATGTATAATAAACACACGAACAAAAGTTTACAATACCTGAATTTGTCTCGAAATAATGCATTAAAATTATTGTAGGATTATTCCAGAATGTTCTTATACATTCTACTATCTGTCAACCGAACTTTCGTCATCATTCATCTCCAATAACGTGTCATTGGTACAGCAGCTCTCGTTCTGAAAGTTATATGGGTGAATGAAAACATCAGTCAAGGCTTTCGTGAACGTATTGTGGAGCTCCATAATAAAGGTTTGGGATATCGGAAGGTATGTGCACAACTGTGTGTTCCTATAGTCTAGGTTAGAACCATAATACGTAAGTGGAACTGCCGGAAGACGACTCTCAGCAAACCTTGAACTGGCCGTCCAAGAAAGATTAACGACCGTGCTGTTCGAAAATTGGTCAGAACAGTAGTGCAGAGGCCTCAAACTACTCGTGAAGGATTGAGAGATGATCCCAAAGCATCTGGAATCGAAGCTAGCAAACACACGATCAGCAGGGCACTACGTCGTGAAGGTCTTCGCTCCTGCACCCTTCGTAGGACACCCCTTCTCCAGAAACGTCTCAACAAGGCCAGGCTGAAGTATGCCAGCGACCATTTGAACAAGCCAGCAGCGTTTTGGAACGCAGTACTGTGGACAGATGAAATCAAGACCGAACTATTTAGGAGACACAGCACTAACCATGTTTGGAGAATAACAAAATGAAGAATATAAACCAAAGTGCACCATACCCACTGTTAAGTTTGGAGGTGGATCTATCATGGTGTGGGGATGTTTCAGCTCATCAGGAGTAGGTAAACTTCACATCATTGAATGAACCATGAATGACAGAAAATTTCGTGAAGTACTGGAGGAGCAACTCCTACCTTCAGCTCGTTATTTAAAATTGAAACGAGTTAAGACAACGATCCAAACTATACTGCAAACAAAACCAAGGAATGGTTGGGGATGAAGAAGATTAACTCTTTAGAATGGCCAAGTCAATCCCCGGACATGAATCCGACCGAAAACTTGTGAATTAAAATTGGAGATTCAGAAGAGAGGTCCCAATAACATCACTGAACTAAAAGAAATTTGCGATGAAGAATGGAGTAAGATTACAGCTGAAACTTGTGAAAGGCTGGTAGTGAACTACTCTAAATGTCTCGAAGCCATAATTAATGATAACGGCTATGAAACAAAGTATCAATGTATGTATATCTTGAAATGGTTGTAAACTTTAGTTCACGTATTTATAATAATATGGAAGAGTTTCAATTGGAAGAGTGAGTGTGATGGCGGAGGGTGTGCTATAGCTGAAGAACAATGTGGTTTTAGAAGTGGTAGAGGTTGTGTGGATCAAATGTTTGCTGTGAGGCAAGTGAATGAGAAATACTTGACAAAAGGAAAAGATGTATATTGGGCATTTATGGATCTGAAAAAGGCGTATGACAGGGTGGACCGTGAGGCATCATGGCAAGTTGTAGGCTTTTATGGAGAGTGGGAGACTGTTAAATGCGATCAAGAGTTTCTATATTGATAGCAGAGCATGTGTGAGAGTAGGGAATGAGGTGAGTGATTGGTTTCCAGTTGTGACAGGTGTGAGACAGGGATGTGTGATGTCGCCGTGGTTGTTTAATTTGCTCATGGATGGTATAGTGAGAGAAGTGAATGCCAGAGTGTTGGGAAAAAGTGCGCAGTTGGTGGGACAAAATTTTGCGAATTGGGAAGTGTGTCAGCTGTTGTTTGCAGATGATACAGCGCTTGTGGCTGATTCACAGGAAAAACTACGGAGACTGGTTGCAGAGTTTGGTAGAGTGTGCGAAAGAAGTAAATTGAGAGTAAATATAAGAGTAAGGTGATGAGATGTTCAAGAGGTGGAGTGTTTGGAACATTGGATGTGGAGATGAATGGTGAAGTGTTAGAAGGTTAGAAGAGGTAGAGCATTTTAGGTACCTCGGGTCGGACGTGGCTGTGAATGATGGTATGGAAGTAGAAGTGAGACACCGAGTGAGTGAAGGCTGCAAGACTTTGGGTGCAATGAGGAAAGTTTGCAGGTGTATGAGCATGAGTGCTAAGAGGGGACTGTTTGAATGCTTAATCGTGATAGTTTTGCTCTATTGAGCAGAGGCATGGGGTCGAGAGCAGCTGCGAGGAGGAAGCTGGATGTGTTCGAGATGAAGTGTTTGAGGAGCACGTTTGTAGTATCAAGAAGTGATAGGATCAGGAATGAATTGGTTAGAGGCAGACGGGTGTTGTCAAAAGATGAGCAGGCGGGTGGATGAAAGAGTAGGCATGGATGGTTTGGGCATGTTGAAAGAATGAATGTTGAGCGGCAGGTGAAAAAGATTCATACTTCGGAAGTGAGTCGTATTAGAGCGCGAGGTAGGCTATGGATGAGTTGGATGGATGGGGTGAAACGTGCTCTGTATGAGAGGGGTCTGACTGTGGACGTGGAAAGACGAATGACTGCGGACAGAAGTGAGTGGAAGCGGTGCATAAGGAGGTAATATTTTTTTTTACGCTGTCACTGAACGCCTGCCCGTGTGTGATGGAGTTGACTTGTCCTGTGCGGGGGGAGGGGCTGAACTCAATGAAGCTGTCGGGGTAAACCAGCTATGGCTGTCGGGCCTGACTGTGGAAGGTGGTTGTGCTGGGCTGCTACTGATCCGGGCAGTTCTGGTGCGGCCAGTGCTGCCTCTCTCACCTCCTAGTGACTAAGGGTGAATGACTGTGGCCTGCTGTCGGCTACCTCTCGTAGGGAGGAGAAGCCTGGGAGATGTTTGTAGATTTATTATTAACCTTTTCACACTATTGTTTATATATAGTCCAATTTTTGCAATTGTACGGGATTTAGAAACAGAATCTCGCGATTTAATCATCTTGTATAATTTTGCCCCCATTGTATCTCCGAAAAATGTTGAGACAATTTATCCAGATATTCCGCTCTAAGAACTTCTTAATGAAAGAGTTCCTGTATCTAATTATCTAATTGGAAAACATAAAACAGAGAAGAACTTGAATGTTGCTTATATTACGTTCGAGTCTCATACAATTATAATTTCAGGATACTAGGATATCAGTCCCACAATTAGGATCCCAAGAACTAATTTCAAACCAATTTTAGTCTGAACCTAAATTTCAATTTTAATCTATTTTAAACAAATTTTAGTTGCGAGGGATCCATTGACAAACAGCGCAATTGAAAGGATATATGTAGTGCAGTCGTGATCGGCATTTAAGACAACAATGACGTATTACTGCAGTAAAATTTGAATTCAATTTGTAACGTAAGTTCCCTCAGGGGGATACAACTATTGCATGTATGTATATGAAATAGCATCCTAGGGGGGAAATTGTGAGGTCCCGAGGTGAGTGTTAGGTAAGCCTTCTTTTTGTTGAAATAGAACAGATTTTTTGTTCTGGTTAGGACTTTCTTTTTTCGGTTCCCTGCTCTCCTGTTTTCAAGTGCATCTGACTACTTTGTTCAACTTCTATCGTGTTTTTTAACCTTCCTTCTTCACTTACTATTTCAGTACGCAGGGAAGAGAACTCACATTGTCGCTGGATTTACCGTTCCCGTAACGCAATCCTGGATGGGGCCTTCTTCGTTCCCTTCTTTGGAACACCTTTAACGTGGACTTGTGGTTAAGAAGGTTGTGGTTAAATTCGTAATGGAAGACAGAACATCTACTTTTGAACCAAAAGTTAATTGATTACTTATGTTTTAAGGATACATTTTTGTTTTGGGAAGATGAATATTATTTCTTGATATTTCTTTTGTGTGATTGTAGCAAGTTTTTTTTCTTCTTCTGGTTATCATATGTATAAAATGTTATACTTTCTTTTTATGCATTGAAATTTTATTGAGAATAATCTTATGATCAAAGTGTTCCAAGTAGCAGTTTGAGAAATTTCCTTCTTTGTCACTTTTGTTTCAATGCAGAGATAACCTAGTTATTTCAACGTTCTAGAAAATGTCATCAACCTAATATGGGCTGCTAATCCGTCGTATTCTAAACCATCTCTCCCCAACATTTTATCCCCCTATTCCTTCTTCCCTAACATTCTGTACCCTCATTCCCTCCTCCCCAACATTCTGTACCCTCATTCCCTCCTCCCCAACATTCTGTACCCTCATTCCCTCCTCCCCAACATTTTGTACCCTTATTCCCTCCTCCCCAACATTCTGTACCCTCATTCCCTCCTCCCCAACATTCTGTACCCTCATTCCCTCCTCCACAACANCCAGCGTCCGCTGCTGCAGCGCTATACTAGCGTCCGCTGCTGCAGCGCTATACCAGCGTCCGCTGCTGCAGCGCTATTAAGGCTGCTGCAGAACCATTGCTTCACAGCTGTCCCAAGTTTTTGGCACCGGCATACGAGTGGCCTGAGTCGAGCATCACTTATTCCCTCGCTACTAAAGTATTATTCTCGCCATTATTGTTGGGTTCATATGCGACGCCTCATGGTCACCTGAAGATGTTCGCAAGTATTCGTATTCGTGTTTGTCGTACGTTGGCGGGTAGATAACGCGCGCATGCGCTGTGGAGGAGGAAGCAAAATCTGGTGCTGGGGCCAAAAGCTGCGGTGGCTACAGCACGCGCACCCAGTGGTATGTGGGACATTACTCTTTGTGGGACCGCCAATTTTTTTGTTCCGGTGCTTCGGTCGGTACTCGCCCCCCGAGACTTCGCCTGACACATTCGGCTTGAATTCGTGCGGTGGAATGAAGTTAATGGTTCGAATTCGTACTTTGCAATGAAGTCGTGCGGTGGAATGAAGTCTTTAAAATGTTAATTTATATTGTTCCTTTGCTTTTAACTTGATTCAAGCCTCGCATTAAATGTGGCAAATAAATTGTTTGTTTCAGTGTTTTTTTAGACTTGACTCAAGCATTGTGTAATTCAATAACTAGGTCTAATATTTTGTCCGCATGAGTTGTGGTTCGCTTACATGAGATGATACGCAACTCAAGAATCATTTGCACGTTTCTAGTGAAAATACTTAACACCTTGACTGCAGCAGGTAAAACTGAAGTTTAATGTTCAACTCAAATTTAAAGTCAATTGACGTAAATAAAATTGAAAATAGTAAACATTAACTGGAGTCATTTACTGACGACATTAGCACCTTCATTTAGTTTTCATTGAGTATTTATAGAAATTGAATTTTTGACTACTGGTCGATCAGCAGCATTGTAAAAATTATCTCCGTGCACCACCGGTGGCTCACGTCGCAATCAGAGCTGAACATGCATTTCCTCATCAAGAATTGAGTCGCCCCTTTCAGAATTTAGTAATAAGTTGCGCTAATATTTACGGTACGAACACAATTGGCGAAATTTCGCATTCGATTGAAACAAAGCTGAGGTGTAAATTGATGATGAAGCTACTGGGAGCTACTGGCGATGTTTTATTTCAGGGTTTCAGCTTTTGGCTTATTTCCTAGACGTGCACCTGGCATTGAAGGCGCTTGCACAGCGCCCGCAATTTGCTGCACTTTACTTGCCACCGCTACATTTGAGGCGAGTGGAGAGTTTAAGCGGGAAGAAAGTACACCTTATAATGAAATTGAAGAGTTGAATCAGACAAGAAAGTATACCTTCAATGAAATTGATACCTATCGCATCATAAGTATACTGGCCTCACTTATATCTTATTTAGTCTATCTAAACTCTGTGTTGATTTAATCTCTTACAAATCATTAGGAAAATAATTCAATGTTATCGCTCGCTGCGGTGTCCGTACGAGACAAATTGCTCACCCGCACTGAAGGGTGACTTAGTGAAGAGAAAAGGAATTGCATTTCCGAAAAATTGGGGGCAAACAACATATTAGCAATGAATTATTTTTGTTAGTCGTCACGTGCTAGGCAAGTCACTCGAGGTAAGAAATGGCCCAGGAGCGTCTATAAGAAATTATTGGTACGTTCCTGCGGAGTTGCATAATAATTATTGTTACTTGATTGAGTTATCAAATACCTCATGAGATCGCTGTTCTTGAGACTAGGGAGTTTTGAACTGACAAATGTATAAATAATATCAATAACTGACAAATATATAAATAATATCAATAACTGACAAATATAAAAATAATATCAATAACTGACAAATATATAAATTATATCAATAACTGACAAATATATGAATAATATCAATAGTTATAATCATGGCACCCCTTCTAAGAAGGCACTCATGTCAAATAACTCGGTCGAACGAAGAAATACGGCTAATTCCTTCCTTTTCCCGACGGGAAGAAACACCGGACTCCCGCTGCTGGGGAGGTTGAACTCTCGACTCACGCGAGAGGCGAGTGCTCCAACCACTCGCCTACGAGGGACTCGTGGGAAATGTGCCATGCTGAAATGAATACATTCAAATTTTCCAGCACATTTAACATTCATTGATTTTGAAAATGTGTAAAAAAATTTTGAAATTCGTCTGTATATATAGCATTCGTTGATTTTAAAAATTTGCTAAAAGTTTTGGGTAGGTGAAGATGTGCAACAACTGCACAAACGATATTGATTCCTTATGCATCATACGAAACCGTAACTGGGGATCTATTGTAGGGATTTATTGGCTACCGTTTCATTCATACTTGTTGCATGTTTTTGCTTGTTCTTGTTCATTTGAACAATAGATTAATTGTAGGGCTCGGGATTTATTGAATGCGTCTACATCGAAGTTTTTTGTACCTTCAATAGCCAGAACTGAGCTGCAACATTCCTAAAATTTAGCTTGAATTTTTCATAATTCTTGCTGTCCTGCGTCAAATAGATGCATGTCACGAATATTCAAGGATACTCCAAAGTATAATAAAGTAAAAGGCACTAGACGCTTTTATTATTAAAATTCCACGATAATATGAGCGCAATTTCAAAAACCCTGCGTCCTATTTTTAGATTAGCTGGTTTTAGTCATGACGCTTCTATTTTACTATATGAGTCATCGTATTTAATTCCTACTTTCTTCAATAATTGCTGCGCTTTAGAGTTGCAGCATTTGAAGGTTCCTTTACGTTATGTTTAATCTCTTCGACGGTTGCTGCATTTGAAAGTTGGTGTACTCGATGTGCACTTTTGCTGGTGGTTGCTTCATCTTGTTGTTCTTTTACTCCTGTTCAATTGGCCTTCACTCTCTATTTCTCATGTTCAATTGGCCTTCACTCTCTACTGCTCCTGTTCAATTGGCCTTCACTCTCTATTTCTCCTGTTCAATTGGCCTTCATTCTC
>JACJUY010003505.1:15352-30553 GCA_014220935.1 Platorchestia sp. MABIK
TTACTTCTAGAGATAGAGTTCATCCTAAATACTCTGTGTCCAGGTCTAAGCCTACGTATGTAACTCAGTTTGATGTCGGTGATCATGTTCTTGCTCTGAATTTGAGAGATGGTCCCATGTGGCTGAAGGGAATTATTGTTGGTAAAGTTGCTGTTAATATCTTTCATGTTCAAATCTTAGCATTAAATGTAATCTGGAAGAGACGTTCAGATCAGCTGCTTCATTCGTCTAGTAATTTAGGATCTTTCAGTAGCAAGGCGGCTGAGCCTTCTACTTTGCAGCCTGTTAGCAGTTCACCTGTACAAAATGAACCGCGTAGATCAGGTAGAATAACTAAACCTGTAATACGAATGGGTTGTTGAGTTATGCCTTCCGTTTTTTCAAATATTCATCTAAAGGGAGGGAAATTGTTGTATCTCGCAGTGAGCCTTGCAGGGCAGGCGCCGCCGGATGTCTTTATTGCACTTGGGTTTCGCATGTCTCTGAGCCGGAAAAGTCATAAACCGCCGGAACTGACCGACGTAAGTCCTTTATGGTGTCTTGCTACGCTTTGCCTTTTACATGTACCGGAAGATCCTTGTTTGACTTCTGGGCACTGCTAGTTTTAAGGAAGGTCTGTCACCTATGGAATCAGTACATTATTTGGAGCCTTGCTCTGCGTATACTTATCCTGATCCTTAGCCTACACCTGAGGATACAGAAGTTAAAGCTTCTGCTTCAATACCTCTAGTGGTGCCGAAAGTACGACACTACAGGGTCCACCGTAGTTTTGAAGTTCTTCTCATGTAAGTGTTCTGTGCTATTACACGGGGCAATTATTGCTCCTGGAAGCAGCGACGGATGCCTTTGGGAGGAACTTGCTGCAGTTGCTGGGCGAGTTCTATACAGTTTTTGCGCTTGTTCAGAAACCTCGAGCAGCTCAAAGCGACGGGACAGTGCTCGACTGATCGTCGTAGAGCAAGGATGGTTGCGACACCGCATCCCGCTGAGCCAACATAGATTCGGTCCACCATTCAATAGGTAGTCAAAGGATGTAATACTTTGACTGCAGCAACTAAGTATTAAGTTCAACACCGAACTCAAATTTTAATTCAATTGTAGAGAACTATTTTGAAAATACCAAACATGAAGTGGATCGTGCCTTCATTTAGCTATGATTAAATATTTAGGAAAATTGAGTTTGCGACTACTGGTCGGTCAGCGGCATTATGAAAATTACCTCCGTGTACCACCGGTGGCGCACGTCGCAGTCAAAGTGTTAATAAATGTCCTATAATGCGGAATGCTTTCAAGTGTTATATAAGCAACGAAGTATCATTTTAGGCACATAATAAGTCGTAATTTCTGTACCAAATAAAGCGGAATATCACCATTCACCAAACATTCGTGATACGTTTCATATTCAATTGTTGTCACTTTTCCATTGTAATTGAATGCTTATCCGGTAGTATTTTATGATAAATAAACTGGTCAGATATTTAAAAATAATAAACCATTGGTTTGTAAGTTTGAACAGTTCAGCTGAATATGATGTAACCATGAAAGCCATGAAAAAAATAGTAGAAAAACACTACCACCTGCCACAAAAGGGACAGGAAAAAAAAGATTGACTCTGAATTCAGGTAACTTTATGTGAATTCATTTTAATTTTCTATCGTAAGTAGCGAGTAGAAAAATAGGCAATTTTTGATTCGGCTTTCAATGATCAAACCATTTTAATTTGTTTTTAGACTTGAACCTAACTATATCAATACAGCAAATGAATGAACTTCACACTTTGACTGTGACGTGCGCCACGGGTGGTACACGGAGGTAATTTTCATTACCTCCGCGACCAGTAGTCGCAAGCTCAATTTTCATCAATATTAAATCAAAGCTAAATGAAGGCACGATCAAGTTCATGTTTTGTATTATCAAAATAGTTAACTACAATTGATTTTAAATCTGAGTTTGGTGTTGAACTTGATATTTAGTTGCCACAGTCAAAGTGTTGATTAAGTAATTTACTGTTCCGTTTGTTTATTTCTGTGCGGTATAGAAACACGAATAATTATCTTGAAATGAAAATATAAGCTGTAAAAAGATGATAACAATTCATTACAATGTTATGATGTTTTTAATAGTGCATTTCAAATTGATTCTCACAAATTCAAGATTATTTTCATTGAAGTTAATAATGCATCAAAATAATTATTTTGAATCAATAGTTGAATGACCCTTCAATTTCATCCACTTTAGAGAATTAAGGCAATAAATAATGCAAGGACATTCAAAAGCGTAAAACAGGATCTAAGTTTTGCTCACGTTCTTGATGCTTTTCATTTTATGATGAAATGAAGAAGTCACATGCCGCAGTCACTGCGAGCTATAACCTACCTCTGCAATTTGCACACTGATTGTCTCGTCTAATAGCGCACCCACAAGTTGCGCCATTTCATTTGCCGTAGTCGAGGCAAAGTGTTGCCCCGTGTAATAGGGCCCAAAAGCCCCATTACACGGGGCAATTATTGCTCCTGGAAGCAGCGACGAATGCCTCTGGGAGGAACTGACTGCAGTTGCTGGGCGAGTTCTAGTTTTCACGCTTGTTCAGAAACCTCGAGCAGTTCAGAGCGACGGAGGCGGTCACAGATCATATACTAGAAGACACCCAACTTATCACTAAGTGAATTTCAGCTCTGTCAACAATGACGTAGTTCCGAATTGGCCAATGACGGAGCCAAGAAATTGTCACGTGATCAAAAATCGTCACGTGACTTTGTTTACGGTTAATGCAGCTGTGACTTGCGACGTAGCTACAGAAGTAAAAATGGCTTCTTGCGTACGCTTAAAAAAGTGGTTGATGTTTGATTAAATTCAGACGTGTTGCAATGCAGCGTTGGAAATGGATAATATATCCGAAATCCCGAAGAAGTCATGTTTTTGTGTGCAGGGAATTCTGTCGTTCAGACTATAAATCCATGTCGTCTCCCGTCAAAAATGCCAGAAAGATTTTAATTAAAAAATCTTAGCAGTTCCTTGAAGAGCGCTGCAAGACTAAGGTAATGTAAAACTTATAGTTGCATCATTTTCCCTAATTACCCAACTGAATCAAAGCTTCATAAATTAATAGAGTTTCTTATTACCCATTGCTTGCAAAAATGAATAGCTTTTTAATTAAGCCATAACAGCATGGAGCAGATGAAGGAAAATATTTAAATGTGCTTCAACTTTTATTTTCTAAGCCTAGCAAAATAAAACATTTGTATCTGGTACTAAAAAATGAAAACATTAGATAGCCCAAAAATTTAACTGACACAAAAGTTAGGAAATCATATTCTTTTTATGCAAAAGTTTGTTACAAAGGCCATTCTAAAATAAATTATTTTTAAATTGAATAAATAAATGCTAATTGAAAGGTCAAAAAATGGCTGTATTCCTATTTATTTTATGTTTGCACAAACTGTTTGTTTCATTTTAAATTAACACAATCAAACTACATCATTAGTATTATTTTGAATAAGTGACTGTTACACACTTTGAATGTATATCCATTGTCTTTTACCTAAGTTTTTTCAGTTTGCTGAAATGTAAATAATTTTTAAATTTCCACGTATCAAATGCTTAGCTCAGTGAAAGTAATTTGACTAATTATAAAATTTTCAAAAATAATTTATGCTTAGCTATTATGTAGAGTAATCATTATGCTATCATGATTTCTCTGAAAACCCTGCATGATTTATGTCAAAAATGGTTTTGCTCTTGAACTTCTGTTATTTTCCTATTGCCCATTGCTTCTATAATAATTTTAATAAAATCATGCAGGCTTCTGCACTTATGTTGCCTTGTAGAGAAATAATAGTGTACCTACTCTGGCTTTACTTAGCAGTAAAATGAATGATTCAGGTTTGAGTTTGTTAACATCTTGTCTTAAATCTGGTCACTTTTAAAGGTGGCTTTTAATTCAATGAAAAGTGATCAAACAAAGTTGTTCACAATAGGCAGCCATTCAGAGTTGGCCACCAATGGTGACCATACAAAGTTTACATAGAATTTGCCTTAGAAAATTCAAGGTGAAAAAACATAATCATGAGGTCTTTCTGACAAATTTTGTTCAGGTTAAATGGAATTTCTATTATTATGAACTTTACTCTCAAATTGAAATTTGACTTGAATTGAATGAACAGAAAGCAAGTTAAGACGAATAAAGATTATTGAGATAAAGAATGTTCTCATTGAAATTAGTAAATTTACATGTTGAAAAAGTGAAGTACATTTTAAAATCAGATCATGTTAAAATTGAAAATCACATTAATTTATTGTACACCACTTTACATAATTAAGAAATGTCACTTCAAAAAAATGTTGTGTGGGCAATGATGGGTAGTATTTAATTCATTTCTATCCAAAATTTGTTGTATTCTAATGTGTTGAACAATGAACAGCATTTTTGAAGGAAATCCTATGTGCACTGTTATTGTCAAAAAAGAAACAGCAAATATTTTGCTTAAAACATTCATTAACATTGCACCTAATAGCCATAATAGGACGTGCTAGTCAATAACATGTTGATTAATTTTTATTTTTTGCATGATTTGATCTTTTATATTTTTCAGTGTCAGCTGTGAAAATTTCATAAGGATCTGTGCAAAGGTTCACAAACTACCAAGGATAGATGCTGGGTAATAGGATGATTTAATTTAATTATTAGATCTATTTTATATGATTAATTTGCATCTGAAGGGGTAAAAATAACTTATTTCTGAAATCTCAAGGGCATGTGTTTTTAAAATGGTGTGGGTATTCATGAATGAGAAGCCAACCAACCCTGAGCCACACATTGCGTATGGATAATTTACAAGCATTGCCAGATTATATGGATTATTTATTAAGAGCCTAATGACTCTTACATTCCTGGGGATTTATATTGAATGATACTTTGCCCAAATGAGTATATTACGCATTCCCTTTTACTCGCTCTGTGAAATCATGTCATGGCGGTGGAGCCTTGAACACAGGAAAAATTAAGGTTGCTGGAAGTGCTACTTATTGTGTAGTGGGCTTCAATTTTATTCAAGCTGGTATTTCACTCTTCTTAATTTCTTCATGTTTTTCTCCATCAGCTGCTAGTGTTGAATTTCCTGCTCCTGATGCTGGGACATCGATGCCTGCCACTCCTGGGGCATCGAGGCTTGCCACTCCTGGGGCATCGAGGCTTGCCCCTCCTGGGGCATCGAGGCTTGCCCCTCCTGGGGCATCGAGGCCTGCCACTTGTGCAATTAGGCGTGCCACCAGTGACCAGCTAACAATGCTCTTCAGCATCATGGAGGGTAACAACACAGGCTGATCGTGTTGAAATAACCACTGAGTTCATACTTCATTGAAGTGTCTGTGAATCGTAGCAGGAAAGATTTTTCAAGTTACAGGCCAGAATTGGACAGAGTAGGGTGAAAGATAGCAGCAGAAAGCTCGAACGACTGCTGAAAAGTCATCACATACATATTGTTCTAAGGCACAGCAGCATTGTGTCACCGCACAAAGAAGGCCCGTGTGAGAGCACACATTGTGCATAGACTTCCGTGTACATGTCCATATTCATTCCTCTCTATGGAACACCTTTGTTGTGGTTAGGAAGGCTTAAACTAACTTATATAATACTTGACTATGTTTTTATTTTTAGAGTAAAGGCTGGCATGTGGAAGAATCTAAGTAGTTTCCATAGTGTGGGATTATGGTACATCTTGATCGTCAGCCTGCCTTCAGTTAGTAGAACTATTAGATGAGGGATGCATCTATTGGTTTCCAATTCTATTGAGAATTTAGTAATACTGTTGACACTATTCTTATATTGAAAAATCGCAATAGGTATATCGTCTGCAAGGGCTGTGAGCTGTGAGCTGTGAATGCATCTTCCACGTAGCGTTTCTGAAACAGGCTTGAAAGTGAGTTACGCATTTATTCATATTTCCATTGATTGCATTTTAATTTCCGCCAACGCAACACATGATTCCATCGACGAAATAATGTACCTATCGACTTCAAATTACTCTCAAAAGAAGTATAAAACAATCTTTCGTTTTAATTGTTTAATGTTTTAATCTTTCTTTCGAGAGTAATTTGCAGTCGATAGGTACATTATTTCGAAAGTTACAAGTGGATGTACATAGGTGTTGCATTAGTGGCGGGGATTATCTGGAAAAGATCCCACTGACCTGCTTGTGCTTCTTGGTCAGATCCCACTGACCTGCTTGTGCTTCTTGGTCAGATCCCACTGACCTGCATTCAATGGAATTTCATGATTCCATTGAATATATTTGACTCCTGACAAGTTGTGGATGCTTCAAACAACTTTGGCAAGTGACACGACAACGTTACTGACGGGTTAATTTACTTCACGACTGTCGCGACGGGTTAATTAACAGGTTCCAAATTTTTAGTAACAGGTGTAGAGCAAAACTCAGGTGGTATGCACCTGGACAACTCCTTGTTTCATGGAAAATCTGCATGTTATTTTTTGGGTGCTATATTTCCTTCAAATCCAATGTTGCTTGGACACTACTAATCAATTTTTGCGGTGCATCATTAGTTATCAGATGGAAAATACGGGATAAAAATATTGTTACTTGATATGTTGGCGCATGGAAGAAACTTACTACAGGTCGTCTTTGGTTGTTAGCCTGATGAGCTTTAGTTTTAATTGCTTCAATAAAAATAATAGCGTAAAAATTTATGACACCGCCATTTCTTTTTCAAAATTTATGCTCTAAAATCATTTGAAAATAATTGCTCCATATATTAGAAGCGCGCAATTATTTGCATAAAAATTTTCTAAAATACACTTACTTCCCCTGTTGATGGTCATAGCAAATTGAGACGAAAACTTGGAGAGACAAAGTGTTTCGTTGCTCAAATAGAAAGCATTGAAATTCACGAAATGTCACTTTTAGGATGAAAATGAAATGTTCTTTGTTCTTTAAAAATTAACGTACACCTACACAAAAGCCTGTAATTTGCAAAAAAAAAGTATGTAAAATGTTGTTAGATGCAAAGTTGTAAACCCATGCCTAATCGTTTTCGAGAGCGTTCCTACACCGCTTAATTTGGTGTTCGATTCCGAAGAAAAATTAAAAAAAATGTACTGCTGAGCTCATTGCAATTTTTGATTATTTTACCACATTCAGGACATGAATTTAACCTAATTGAGGGTGACTCTCGATATATGAATTGCAGATATGTACATGAATGCGCATTTACGTGTTATATAAGCAATTAAATATCATTTAAGACACAATTAATCGTAATTTCTGTAGAAATAAAGCGGAATATCACCATTTACCACACATTCGTGATACGTTTCATTTTCAATTGTTGTCACTTTTCCATTATAATTGAATGCTTATGAGGTAGTATTTTATGATAAATAAACTGATCAGAAATTTAAAAATTATAAACCATAGGTTTGTAAGTTTAAACAGTTAAGCTGAATATGATGTAACTATTAAAGCCAGTAAAAAAATAGAAGAACATTACTACCTGCCACAAAAGTGACAGGAAAAAGAAGATTGACTCTGTGAAGTCAGGTAACTTTATGTGCATTCATTTTTATTTTCTATCATAAGTAGCGAGTAGAAAAATAGGCAATCTTTTATTCGGCTTTCAATGATCAAATCATTTTAGTTTGTTTTTTAGACTTGAACCTAAATATATCAATACAGCAAATGAATGAACTTAACACCTTGACTGCGACGTACGCCACGGGTGGTACACGGGAGGTAATTTTCATAATGCTGCTGACCGATCAGTGGTCGCAAACTCAATTTTCATCAACATTTAATCAAAGCTAAAAGAAGGCACGATCTAGTTCATGTTTGGTATTCTCAAAATAGTTTACTACAATTATTGACTTCAAATGCAATAATAAAGGGAATATGAAAATTAATTATGAGCATAAGATAAGAATTAAGCAGTTGATGTATGGCTAAAAACAGAGTAAATGATGGTTGTTAACACTTACCGTAGAGAAAAGCATGAAGGCGTACATAAAAGAGAGAAATGTACGGCGGCAGATGGGTAAATTCCAAGAGGCAAATTCTAGGGGTCGTCAGCTGTACTGTTATAAATAGTAAGCAAATTAGTAACGTAGTGGCGACCAATTAAAGCTACAGTCATACCTCACCTTATGAAAGGCCCAAATAGCGAATAATCCAAGTTACGAAACGCCTTTACGTAAACGTTTGTCTCTAAATACTGAAGAAATTTCAAGTTACGAAGCGCAAAATCTCAAAAATTAAAATAATGCGTGCTCCGTTTCGCAGCTGCTCGAATCCTCCGAAACATAAATACACTTGTACCATCCTATTTCTTGGTTTGAAATTGACACGATAGAGTTGGTCACCCATTCGCTACCTAACAACACCCCGCTGGCCTCACATTAGCTAGGGTGAAGCCGAATTTCCATGATACCCATGATCATGATGCGTTTAGTGGGCCTTCGACTCTCATTCGCCACGGAGTTCTAACACGAGTATAGGACAGAGTTACTGTTGTTTGCCAGGGCTGCCAAACGTTTGCTTCTTCCTCCCTCACCCACTCCGAATTTCACTTCGCAACGTACTCGCCTTTACTTATCTTGGCCATATTTATCCAACCCCATTAGTCAATGATTTGCATAACTTATTCGTTTTAATGGTTTAGTAAATAATTTTCTCTTACTTTTAACACAAATCTCACTCCAAATTAGTATGCCATTATAATTTTTAAATCGTTTAGAGGGTAGTACTGGGGCCTTGGAACGAATCAGGCCGTTTATGTGTAAAATGCAGTTCTACATGAAAAAAAAATCACGCTAGGAAACTACTTCTGGAACAAATTAATTTCGAAAGGTGAGGCATGACTGTTTTAGCTATTAAAAAATTTGTTGAAGATTAGAGAAAGTATACAACAATGATATGATTGAAATCCCTTACCTGAACTTTAACTAGCTATAGTCTGTCCAGTGTACGAAGACGTCTGGTCAAAGTTAAAGGAAGAAGGCACGGCACGTTGGATTTCCTGGCAGAGTAAAGATTGAGAAGAGGCCCAAAAAAGAGTCTATACTCTTGTGGCCGGAGAGTTCTACTCCAATCAAATGCATCGAGTTGTACATAAACTCAAATTGAGAGAAGTTATTGGGTCTAAATTCAAGTACGCGTACAAACTCAGGTATACAGCAAATAAAATTTAAGGTAGGAAAGTAAATGAAAATGAAGAATATGTGGGAAAAATCTCCCACATGCTTGCGAGGTGCACTTGTCATTTGGAACCGTGGCGTGAAGTTGGGCGAGTCGCTTTGCTTCTTTCCGTTGTTTTCGGTCGTTTGTAGCCAGCGGGAAGTAATGTCGGGGGAGTTCTTTAGTTTTTAATTAGGATTTAAGGTGAGAGCTGGTCTGTTTCTGCATAGGAGTTGTGTCCTGCCGGTGTCAACCCTCGAATTTTTCGCCACAATACCTAAGTATCCTCAATTTCTTCCTGCTTCTGAGTTTCGGCTATATTTACGTTTGCGTGCCTGTGTCTATTGTTCTATTATTGTTAATTTTGGGTTTCTTGAATCTCTTAGAGGTGTTCAGGGTTTTAAACATTAAACATTGAATTTTATAATTTGAATTAACAACGGTAATTTGCCGCACCTTATTAGAGATTGAGCGTTGCTCAAATCTCAGTGAACTTTAAATACTAAAAATTCTGCTTCTAATACTTGGATGCGATATTGCTCATCCTAGAGCTGATTTAAAATTTACTTCTTCTGGGCCTATGACTTTCATCAAAATAAAATCCTTAAACTATCCTATCTGTCCTTACCTGAACACCTACCTTCGACTGTTTTCCCCTAAATGCCCCAACATTTTTCTAAAAGTGGTATATTGCCCACCAAGCGTGACAATAAACTTGGATGAGTGGTTGCAGGTTTAGTTTGTTCTAATTGATTTTGAATTACTTGAATTTATTTGGTTTAGTTTGCTCTAATCGGTCGTAAATTTGCTTGAACCATCCATTAAATTAGTTGTGTTTGCCTTCAGTATAATCGCCACATTCCGTGCCTTTGACACTGGGGAGCGCTCCACGGGCAGTTTTCTTTCTTCAGTCCACCTTCGAGAAATTTGTCAATATTTCCATTATCAATTTTAAAAAGCTCAACTATTTCAGACTGTTTATAACCTTTTGAAAAAGCATTTTCGAGTAGTTTATATTCTGCTTGTTTTGTCGATTTACTAACATGAAAGAGGTCGGTAAAATCGGTATATTCCTCAAGAAGAAGTCTAAACAACAAAAAGGTTTTACCACAATTCGATCTACCGACTATTACACACCGTATGGAAAGTGAAGAAAAAAGAAAGTGGTTCTTTTGTTTTCACTTATTGGAATCTTGTCAACAATAAAACATTTTTATAAAAGAATCTTCCAAACTATACATAAAATTTGTTAGTGAATTTAAGTTCTCAAACTTTCTTAAGAATTTAATAGTTGTGATCGTAATTGATAAAATTTATTCTTCAATTCATTTAAATCATTCATCAGGTTATTAATAAGTTATCGATTTTTCTCGTCATCGCTGAGCAGCTGGTTTATATTACACTGAGTTGAGAACAACATCTCGTTGAACATTTGTAATACAGTCTTCCATTGTATCTAACAATTTTTTTCACGATCGCGTTTTAAATGGTTGTCTAAGTGGGTGATATCTGGAAAATCGACTTTGATTAACAAAGGTTAGCTTCCCATTGGTGTAAATATTGTAATGTTTTCAAAAATACCAAAACATTTTTTGTAAAAATACCAAAACATTTTTTGGTATTTTTTAACATGGGGGGGTTATGGAGGGATTTCTCAATACCAAACCGTATTAACATAAGAGCTAATAAATTTGTGATCTTTTGCATCTCAATCTTTTCATATCGAACATTAGGCCTCATTTTTAAAATAAACATTTTCAAGTTCTGCTTTTAGAAAACCATCTTTTTTAGTTCAACGGCTCAGCGGTTTCTCGTATCAAAGTATTCTCCAACGTAATTAATCTGTTTTTAATATCAGCATTATCATCTACCCATTTCTGTGATAAGTTTTTCAACTTTTCTATTTCATTTGCATTTGTGATCGTTTCTCTATCCAGTTGATGGAGATCATTTCTAAACGTTTCAATGTGTGACTCATCTCGTTGAATACTCTCTCGAGATTTGCGTTGTCTAATTTCATACTTTTTTTCTTTTTCTTCCAACCTCTTAAACTCATTTTTCAAGAACTCTATATGTTCTAAGTACCCATTCGAATAACCTCTATTTTTTCTCAGACATTCTACAAGGTTCATCGAGATTTTTCGTCATTTCACTGAGTTTTTCTTGAGAGCATGTGGTATTCTCATCAAGAGATGCTTAGATAAAATCACTTCTGAACTGATAACTTTCATTGATAAAATTTTCTCTTACCTTTATTTATTTTCTGAGATGAAGCCTCAAAGTTTCTAAAACTTCGTCGTCATATTTTCTATTCGTAGCGTAAGTTCTTTAATAGGAAAAGAAATATTTGCAAGCCTGCTATTGTTTAAACCGAAATTTTGATCTTCATCAAGATATTTAAAACCTATTGCAGGAGGTCCTCGATGTGAAGACAAAAATGATCTTTGCCCTGTCCAAAAATGTTAACGCCTATCATTTTTTATGCATAGAATTTTCAATTCTCTAAATTTTCTCTAACTCTCATAGATATCAAATTGTTTACACGTTCACTCAAACTCTCCACTTAGGGTTTAATTTTGCATTTTTATCAATTTCATTCTGAAGAAATAATTTGAACTGATTGATTTTATTCTGATTAGAAATAATATTTCTCGAATATTCATGAAAAGGATTTTCTACATAACTCCAGTTTTTAGCTAGTTCTTCCATTTTTGTTAATGGGACTGACTCTGCTTGTAATTCCACAATAATTTTGTTAAGGTCATTGAATTTTTCTTCGCTGGATGAGGTTATGGTTACTCTAAATTTTTCAACTTATTGTCAACTTCAAGAAATGAGGGTGCTAAGGCTACTGTTCTTTCCATAACAATCAGGTTTCTATCACTTAATTCAGTTAGTCGTGCCTCTAAGCTTTTACTTTTTTCTATAACACTACTATTCTGAGTTGATTCTAAGTTCTTCAGCTCTTCTTCAATTTGATCATTAAATGTCTGCAAGATCATTTCTTTTTCGATCACAAAATTAATTATACAAAATAAATTATATATTAATTATTAATCTTTTTCAGCTTTTTTCCTATTAATTTCTTTCTTTGAATCAGTTTGATCATTAATTTTAGTTTCCAAAGTCTTCAGTTTTTCATCCATTTGATTCTCTATTATTGACTCTCGATTCCTGAAATTTTCTTAAATCTCAGGAATTTTAACATCAATCAAATTGGTTAAGTTTGAGTCCACAACTTCAAATTTTGCTTCAACTCCTTTATTCTGATCGGTTAATGCTGACTCTTTAATTAACAGCTTTTCATCAATTCTAGTTTCAATACCTGACTCTAGACTCTTCAAATTGTAACCAATCTTAGGAATTTTTACGTCTGCTAGGGTGATTGTGTTTGAATCAATGTTTTCAAATTTAGCATCAATTTCATACATTTTCGTTATCAATGTTGAATCTATACTTGATGGTCGTTCATCATTTGAAACGATTTTTGATTCAAGAGCACCGAACTTTTCAGATAATTCATACATTAACGACTGTAAAAATTTGACAATTGAGTCTACATCAGAAAATTTAAGTTGTAAATCAGTTTTCAGAGTCACATATTTCTCATAATACTGGTTTATATTTGATTCCAACTCCGTTCTTTAATTTTTGAGAGCTTCAGTTGTTTTTTTTAATGACTCTAGATTACAATCTTCTTAATAGCTCTACATTTTGTGAAGTCCTTCAGAATTATTTTCATTATTCTCATGTTCAAGATTTTCTTTACAGGAAGGTAAAAAGACACTTTTCTGCATAAATATTTCCACAATATATTTTTTAAACAAAAAAATTAACTATTGTTTATTTTCTAAAAATAATTTGAACTTTTATAAAGATCTAAAAGAATTGTATGAAAGCTTTCATTTTCTAAATGCTTTATTTCTAGACATAAAAGTCCACAAATTACATCACCCATTTTCTGTATGTAGTAAGTAGAGAAGAGAAAAACAATCTATTAAATAGTCTTCAAATTCAATTGAACAAATTAAACTATAACTGTCAAAGTAATATCATGTATTCTCTTTCTTATACCAACATGTCCAATGCATTCCTAATCCTTTTTCAGTGTCTAAATTTAGGATTCCGTATTCAGTTTCTAGAGGGTGTTTGGGTAAAATTTCTCTCATGTAAATACCTCGAACATTATGAATTTTCAATATATATAAGTTGTATTCCAAATCATGTTGAAAGAATGGTTTGATATGTATTACTTTTTTGGTGGTTTCAAGTAGAGACCCTTTCCACAAGTTTTTTTTTGGAGTTAATCTTATACCTGAATCTTTTTTACTTTCCATTACTTCATTATGCCTTTTAGTTTTTGACAATAGCTTATCATCAGCCATTTTCTTGTTAACTACGGATGCTATTGCGGCAGCACCTCCAGCTAAAGAGCCGGCAGCCCCAAGGCCTGCAAATAAAGCTGAAATGTAAATATAAAACCCCCTTTTTTCGCAGTATCTTTAGGAACAAAAGAAGTCTATGTCTTTTTACAAATCAAACACATACCTTTGACCAGTATCTTATTGTTCTTTGTAATTAAATATTGAGGATCATCAGTATCAGTTTTTTTACACAGTACATCATTTTTTAACATTATTATTTGGATGTGTTTAATTTTTCAGTAGTTTAAATTCATTTCATCACCGTCAGATTGTAATCGAATTGCTCAATCAGATAGAATCAGTGCATATGCATGTGTATCATCAGGAATATTAATTTTAAATTCTGCTTTAATTATTGTCGCATCAATTCTAGTTTCTTTTATACGATCATTTTGTCTACTGATGTCAAAAACATATTTGGAATACAAATATTTAAAGTGTCTGTATTCGAAAGCACAATTTTCATGAGATACATTATCTATTAACATCTTAAAAGCTGTAGCATTATTGTTAGAATCGAAATCAATCTGTATATTGTGAACAGGGTATCGTTCATTATTCAGCTGAACATATGCATTCGTCAAGTTACAATGATCGAAAATTCCATTGTTTACAACTTGTGAATTACCTTTCTTAGTTTGGAATGGTAAAATTAAATATCGAGGTCTTTGAGATTCTGAATTTGGAGTTAAGGTCCAATCTAAGAATTTCTGTTGTTAGTTTACAATTGTTTGTTCTAATTTTCTATTCAATTAAGGAATAGGTTATGTTATTTTATTCTTAATTTGACGATATAGCTTGATTTTATGCTCATCAGACAGTTTGTAAGCTGGCATTTTCCAAATTAGTTTTGTAATAGTAATTTTACCATCAACTACTTACTTTTGCTTGTTTGCATCTTTCTCATCCGCTTTGAATATAACATTAGAATTGTCACCTCTTCTCAAAGTCAGAGCATGTTTCACACCATATATTACCATCTCATAATTTTCACAAAATCCAAACATATATATGTTCGAGTGGAATATCAGCGCTAAATTTTCCAATAGCTGATCTTGAGTAGACATTTCGATCACTAAATTCTTCGTTTGATTTTTCAGTCTTCTTAGTATCAATGCCCGAGAAAAACATCATGTTTTCTTTTGAATTTCGCTGATGGCTAACTAATCCTTTTAAAGTTGTTGTAATTCCAGGGTAACTATAGCCTCCAATTTCTTCATCTTCAATTCAGTGAGAAACTCTATCAAACAAATACATCAATCCATTGTCGATTATTTTTTTTTTGTCTTTGAAATTATAATCACTTCCATCTTCTTTATTCAGCGCTCATTCTATAAAAATAAAACTTTTAGAAGGTATTAAAAATTTAAAAGCGAAGAATAAAATTCTAAACATTTTTGGAACGAACGTTTCGGGATAAATCCCATCATCAGCTGACACACAATATGAAATAAATTTTATCAATTACAGATACAAACGGTTCACGCGACAGTATTGAACTAATTAGAAATGCACAATGGAAAAGAACTAGATGTATCATTCAGAGCTGGTCTTCCCTTTAAAATATGCAACGACTCTAAAATGCGTACGTC
>JACJUY010003505.1:31945-43768 GCA_014220935.1 Platorchestia sp. MABIK
AGTCGTTGCATATTTTAAAGGGAAGACCAGCTCTGAATGATACATCTAGTTCTTTTCCATTGTGCATATCTAATTAGTTCAATACTGTCGCGTGAACCGTTTGTATCTGTAATTGATCAAATTTATTTCATATTGTGTTTCAGCTGATGGGATTTATCCCGAAACGTTCGTTCCAAAAATGTTTAGAATTTTATTCTTCGCTTTTAAATTTTTAATAAACTTGCGTTATCGCCAAGCAAAAGATGTGCTTCATTTTAGAAGGTAATACAAACTGATCTTGATTCTGGATAATGATCTTGATATCGTCATGTTCACGATTCAGATCAGTTTTTTATGGTCCATCTTTATGTGTTTCAATTTTTTCAATTAATTCATTAACTTAAATGTTTTTCATTCTGTATCAAAGAATTCATTTTTTGAAGATGATTTTTTCAAATTATCTTAATTTTTAGATCTTAGGTGCAATCGAACAGTTACTTCTTCACCTCTAGTATTCAAAGTATGTCAACTTTGATCAGTAAGCCAAATTCTCAAATCATACATTAGTGTTTGAAATATCGGTAGATTAATTGGTTTGTTTGGATTTTCTGCTATTTCATATCCTAGTGGAACGTTTGAGAAAAAGGAATTCAAAATTTTATGCGAAGAACCGTTGAGGTATGGGCTGTTAATTGCGCTACAATGAACGAGTATTGCGTTAACAGACATTATGTTCACTATATTTATACTCTCATGTTCTCCTACACCTTCTAAGATAATTTCTCCAAATCCAAACAATGTATTTAAAGAGTTTTCTTTATTGAAAAATTCTTTTAACGTAGATGAATGAAGAACTATGACACATTTCAAAGTATTAGTATTATTTCATCGAAATCTGCTAGTGTTTTTTAATGAATTCGTTTATACTTTCTATTTCATAACAACCTGTTGGAATTGTAATTACATTTTCAACACCATGTAATTCATTATAAAGTTTGTTAATATTTTCATCCATATTAGGAATAGAATGATACCTGCCTAACCCAACCAGTACCATTTCGTGAAATTTATTTTTGTTCAATTCAATTGCTGGACCAAAATTTATGCTAATTTCACTTTTACTGTCGCTAATTACAATGCTTTGAGATTCCAATTTTTAAACAATAAATTATCAAACATCTTGACTTCAGCGGTATTTAATAGACCTCGCTTTAAAAATTCTTGTGTAAGTATTTCCAGTTCATTAAAAATCCTGTATTTCCAACGTTAAACGAGCCGAACAATAGCTGGTGTCTCAAGGTCATTAATGTTAGAAGGTAATACAACAATACCTGATCCTGAAACGTCTGAATCCTTTCCGGGAGGATGAGGAAGAGGCATAAGAGAAGATGTAGGAGAAAATCTAGGAGTAGGAGTTGGTCTAAAAGTAGACCTTTGTGAAGGGTCGAAACGGTCTCAGGCTTGTTGAAAGACCTTGAGCTCGACTCGGAATTGAGGATTCTACTACTCTTGGGTTTGTTAAAGGACTTGCTTCAGGACTTGGTTCACAACTTGATTCATGACTTGATGGACTTGCTGCTTAATTGTTTCAACTGCAGAGTGAGCTTTTCTTCGTTGAACTATTTGATATACGAGTTTGAAAAATTTAGCATATTTCTCTCTCCTATTTGCTTTTATGGTACCATCTTCCCTCAATTATATACCAGTTGAGTCTAATATCTCATAATAATTGTTTTTATCTTCGTCTTTGAGATCAGTAGGATTTTGCTTTGTTAATAGATCCCATAATCCAGTTTTGCCTTCGTATACTTAATCTCCAATTTTCAAATCATTACCCAGAATACCTACCTTTTTATTTCCTAGCATAACTATACTATCATCTCATCGAATGCCACATGCTTTGTCATACTCATTTCCAGGTTTCCATGCAAAATGCAAGAAACGCGATGCTATAGATCCAACTACTGTGTTGGATTCAGATGAGGGTAAAGCTAGTTTCTCAACAGGTTTTCCATCGATAGATTCAAGTTTTTCATGGGGTATATCTTATATTGCCAACCTAGTTTGTTTAGTTTCGTTAACAATTTTAGATAAAGGTTCTATGAATGGTTTGTTAACTTTAACATCATGGTATAAATCATGTTTGATTATTTTATCATTTGTGAATTGCTTTTTCGAATTCTTTGTTGACTTTAGTAAATCTGATTTAGTTTTGACATCAATCAACGCCATTTTTGAAAAGAAAAAATTGAAAAGATTTTAACTTGAATAAGTTTACTCTGAACTGACATTAAGTTCAGTTTCTGTGATCCATGAAGGCTCATCATCCCCTTTCCACTTGATTAGAAGCTTTCTTTTACTCATCATAAGAATTTTCTCAACTGCGGAAACATAACTATAATTTGAAAGTTATTGTTCATAAAAAATTCCTTTCATTTCTTCACTATCTATGTCTTGTAAACTATAAGTAATTGGTTCAGTAGACAGTATTTCGGATATAATGAATAACTCATTTGTGATATTTGGCAAATAACTCCTCCGAAAGTCCCCGATTTTGAGTTTCGGTGATGTGAAAGTTGGTTCGGTTAGAAAATAAGTTATTATAAACCTTTTTACTGTTCTTTTCCAATGATACTTGGTGAGGTGTTATGTTTATTGATCTATGATGGCTATTGTTGTACTTTTGCAAACATCTTGTAAAATATTTATCAATTTTTTCCTTTTCATTTGTGCAAATTATTTCCACATTTTTGTTTTTAACTTTCTGTTGAAGCGTTTCACATTTTTCGCTTTATTTTCATTTTTTGAACTAAACCACTGAATGTCATATATCTTAAATAGTTCTTGAATGGATTTATTTGTAAATTCTAAGGCTTTATCAGTCTGAACTTTAGAAGGAATTCGTGTTTTAAACTGTTTTTTAAAAGACGTTTTGATTGTTCTCCTCTCTTTTTACTGATTGAAATCGCCCACGCCTATTTACTGAAAATGTCAATTACTGTTGAAATGTAGTTTTTCCTTTATCTTTGAAGTTTAGCATGTCAACCAAATCAGCTTGCTTTTGATCATCAATTCTAGATATTTCCATCCTTCTTGGTGTAAAATTATGTTTTATTAGTTTATGTAGTGTGAGTTTTTGAGTTTCTAATCAATTTCGTACATGAATTGAAGATAAGCCGGATTTTTTTACAAGTTGATTCATTCCAGGATAACCGGTCGTAGGATTATAATAAAGTCATTCAAGATTTTGTCGCCCACCTCAAAGTGGCTTTAGACGGAGGGTTTCTTCCCCAGAGTGACGCCCCCACCCTACCCCTCTCACGCGCTCAAGCTTCCCCACTTGCATTTAGCCGGAGCATAAATTTTTTCTTGAAATACTCTTCCATTTTCTTATGTCAGTTGAGTATTTACGAGGTTTTGTTACAGAACAAATTTAATTTGATTTTAAATTAATTGACTGATGTGAAAAGGAAATTAATTCACAATGTATTAATCATCTTTATAATTGGAACTGAGAAAAATTTTTACTTGTCAGGAAATAAATCTTTATCATGTGTGAAATTAATTAGGTTCTCATTTAATTATGAAATCTATTTACAAAACGTCATCGGACAGCTAGTTGCTTCTTTTCAGTTTCCCCCAGTAGTGAGGATGAATGAAGGGAAATTGCCCACAACTTCCAAGAAAGGTGGAACTTTCCTAACTGCATTGGGGCAATTGACAGTAAGCTCGTCAGCATCGTCCCACCTTCAAACAACGGAGCCTACTACTTCAATTACAAGGGCATGCGTATGATAATTCTCTTGGCAGTTTGCAACGCAAACAATGGGTTCATCTACGTGGATTTCGGCATGAATGGAAGAGTATCAGATGCTGGAGTTTGGGAGAATTATTCGCTTCAATCTGCTCTAGAGAAAGGTTTCGCTAAAATCCCAGACCCAGTTGCCCTCCCCAGTAGTGACAGAGTTTTACCTTTCGTTTTCGTAGCTGATGACCTCTTCCCTTTGACCACTTACATGTTAAATCCGTACCCTTTTAGAGGCCAGTCTGATTCTGAACGAATATTTTCATACAGACTGTCAAGAGCTCGCAGGATGATCGAAAATGCCTTTGGTATCCTCTCTTCCAAATTTAGAGTTCTCAGAACAACGATCAACTCGAACCCACAAAATATAGAAAAAATGGTAAAGGCATGTTTAGTTCTCCGTAATTATATCAGAAAATATGAAGAGAAAACGAGGCAGTTGACCGGGAAGTTCATATTACGTGAGATGTAATTCCAGGCCCGTGGAGAAATGAGGTTCCTACGCTGGACCTGCAAACTATTCTCCGAAGCCGGCACAAGAAGCACAACGCATCCTTGAAGACTTCAAGAATTACTTCTTGAACGAAGGTCAAGTGTCTTGGCAGAGACGAATGTGTCATTTAGATTAGGAAGGAATGGAGGTAAATCAATAAAACATTGTGCAGATATGGTTTCTCATTTAATCTTGACACGATTTCCTAAAAATAGTAGATTTTTTCTATTGGACTTACGTCTATGAAAATTTGCAAACTACTAGATCTCTAAATTCCTAACAACTTTTCTTAAACAAGTTTTTTGCATTAAGGCATAGGAAATGAGTTATTCATATTAGGAAAAAATATAGATTAACCATTCGTTTCCTTATCTCCGAAATTTACAAAGCTAGAGCAATGCGGTTTGTTGCATTTGAAAATAGAATGTGTGCTTCAAAATTTCGTCAAGCCGTTTTTTCAATTTGAATTCAGTTCGAATTTATAGAAAATATTTTTGAAAGAGGTAGGGTAAAAGTTATAATTTTAGGGTAAAAATTCTACGGAAAGTTTCACGTAAATTTTTTTGAAAATCAATATTGACGGAATTTTAGAGCACACATTTCACTTTCAGATGCAGCAAACCACATTGCTCTGGCTTCGTAAATTTCGAAGATATGCAAACGAATGTTTTGAAAACTTATATTGTTCAGGAACGCCGATTGAAGTTATAAGTCTACCTAAAAAATGTAACCTAAAAATTTTCGAAAATCAAACCAGTAGCCATTATAGAGCACACATTATAATTCCAAATGCAACAAACCGCATAAATATATCTATAAAAATGGCGGTAAAATGTACGTAGCAATGTCGAAAACTTACGTGTGATGGGAGCGCGAACGAAGCACGAAGATGCACGCGCATCATCTTCTTTCTGGTATCACATCCCCAATAGGCTGAAAATAGTTCATGGACTACTCTAATGTACTTTTACCTAGATAAATAACGTATATATACTCTTGAAAATGGCCCACCTAGAGCTGCTGATATAGAGCAAGTAGTTTCCACTCAGGATCCTGTGCCTGCAGAAGTAAACGTTAATGACTCTCTCCAGCAGGATACTTCTAAAGAGACTTCATCTGAGCAGAATTTGACATTAGAACTGTTCAAAAATACTCTAGATTTGTTTGATTCATCTGAGGTTAGGAAGGAATTGCAGCGTTTCAAATTGAGATTAGAAAAAATTAAAACTAAATCTAAACTGGCAACTTTTCTTCACACTGCTGGCCGCACAATTTTTAACAAGAGGTCTCTGGGCAGGAAGATTGTGCACCAACCGACAAGCGTGTCAAGGAGGAATGTTGGGATCTGAAGAAGAAAGGCTGCATTAATGAGAGGCGGTGACATTTCCACTAAAAGGAAAAGGTGCCCAACTAAAAATATAAATGAAAACAAGCTTAATGCTAAAATTCATTAAAACTACCAATAACTACCGTATTGTGTTTTCTCATTTCCCTTATATATTCTATATATGAAGTAACGACTGCCGGAAATTAGGAAACACGTCTGGCATTTCAGAAATCTCACCAGCAGCCTCTGAAATTTGGCCACAAAATCTTCCTCATTTTCATTCATTCAAAACGTTTCTGCTTTAATCTTTTAATAGAAAATATCACAAAAAGAAAATTTCATCATTGTACACTCTCGTACATTAGAAGTGTTTGTAACGTAAATTCAAACTAAATATTGCGAGTAATTGCATCATAAAATTTCATACTTTAAAACAATAAACTGCTAATATCTCAAAAACCTATAAGTGTTCTGAAAATTTCATAGAAGAAAAATTGTTCATCTGGCCATATTCTGCTTGTGAACTTGTGAACCTCTTGTCGTGAAACATCCTGCACAAACTAGCATTATCTACGTACAGTTATCAGCCAGTAGGTTGTAATTAAATTAACTTAATATATCTGAACACGTCAGTGGTTTGCTTTAATCGCAACCTTATCAGAAACTTAAAAACGAAGAAAATTCCGATGAAATTTTTCATCTTCACTAAGAAAACGTTTCGGAGTCTAGCCCCATCATCAGTTCAAACGAAAAACAAAAGAATTACGTCTGAAATATAAAATCAATGCAAAATGAATTGTAGGTACTAAAAATGTATCACGAAAGTAAAAAACAAACAGAAGCACAAAATGAATACATGTGACACACGAGTGTGAAATGAAATTAGGCTGGTGCTGACGAGGAATCTACCTATTCACCATTTGCAGAGGGTACGAACTGTCCATTTTGTTCAAATGAGGGTTTCGCTTGAAGATATGCAAGGCCTCTTAAATTCTGAGGTCATACGGGGTTGAAGCTGAGTCTAAAATTTTGAAATCTGCCGGAGATATAGGGATATTGTATTATAAACTTAATTATGTAATAACTAAGCGACGACAGCTTTTTGTACGTAAATATTGTTCACTTTGCCTGACGACGAACTATTGTGACACAAAACGAAGACAGTCTATAAACGTGTATGTTTTAGCTACCGACTCTCCCAAGTAGTTCGTTCATTGTCTCTAGAGTTCGGTCAGTTGATATCTATTATTTATATTCCCGCAAAAAGATGAAATAACAATGAAATTCTCACAACATATCATGACGAAAATTACGACAGCCAGATGTGATTGTACAATTCGTAAGATTTTTATCTTCTTATCCAAATAAACCTGTAGTTTCGATAGAGAATCATCTGTAGAATGGCGGTATCTGGCATGCATCACAGGTGCAGGGGTGGTGGATTGTGTGATGGTGGCAGTGATAGAATGGGAGCAGCCACAGAACACTTACATAAGAAGAACTCCAAAACTACGGTGGACCCCAAGCCCGCTCTAGACAAACATACGCACGCACGCCAACCAATCAGCTGCCAGCAGTCACGAATGACCCCTGACGTCATCACGGCCAAAGCTTTCAATTGGCAGCGTTTCCAGGATTTACTGATACTCGTTTGGATTGTTAGTCTAATTTTCATGCTTAAACTATAAACGTTTCTGGGCGTAGTAAGGATAGTGAAAGTCAAAATAGAGAATTGCGGTTACACTGAAAACACTTTTATTATTTCATTCACTATACATACACGTGAATGCTCATTCATGTACATATTTGCAATTCATATATAAAGACTAAGGCGCATTTAGATTAGACTAAGGTGCTGAATGTGATAAAACGTTGGTGCCGTATATTAGAAGTTTTCGGAAAGGGTTCATAGTCTTTTTAAACAATTCAATATCAGATTCTCATACTAGTCGAAACAATGCGATTATGAAGAAATTAAGTTATTTGAGCGATATAAACCTGCTAATAATATGTAGCGATGTTATTTATATTTATTATCCGTAAAGATTACCCAAATAGTTACATAGGAGAAATGGGAAGAAGTTTACGTTAAAGTAATGTTTTTTATGTTACGTTCATTGATGAATGATTCGTGCGTACGTTGCTTGATTGATTATAGATTAGTTTTAGCCTCCCTTTACCACATACCACAACAAAGAGGTTCAAAGTGAGGAAGGATGAAGGCACCATATAGTATGGAGTTGAGGGAACGCTGAGTCTATGTACAAGGTGAGTTCCGGCACAGGATCCCGTGCGCATGGAAAGCCAGTTAGGAAGGAAGCTGATGAAACAAGATAAAAGTTGATGAAGAAAGTTATGGGAAGTGAGAAACAGGACAGTAGTGGACCGAAAAAAGATGGTCCTAGACAAAACTACGAACATTTTAGTTCAACAGAAAGAAGGCTTACCTAACTATCAGCACAGTACCTCACATTTTTCCTTCGGGAGCGCTAATTCCCATTGATATAACAGCTGTATCCACCTGAGAGGCGCGAACGTTGCTTCGTAACAATAACGGAGAATAAAGAGGAAGGAGAGTCCACAAGACCGCCACGCACACACTTTGGATTAGGGTTTACACACATCCAGTTTTTGGACGAGGATCGACACACAGTATTAACTAGTATTAGAAGTGAACTACAGTACTAAGGTGGCTAGGTGAGCTAATAACTGAAGCTTAAGCAGAGCCTTCGGCATGACTTTTCATAACATTTTCCAGTTACAGCACACCAGTAGTGTTACAGCAGTTACAGCATACGCTAAATAATAGCAGGGTAAAAATGCTTATGTATCAAAGCAATGAACGACGCGTGCAGATTTAGTGCAAATAAATAAAACTCTCAGTATGTGCACAAGCGTGTGCTAAGAAATAAAAATATGGATACGACACATTAAATCCAATCTCTGTGTCTGTTGAAAGCTTGCACTGTCACGGTTGACACTGCAGTGCAAGAAGAGCAATCATTTGGATAAATTACGAGCTAGAAACAGTAAGTGAGCTTCCTATCATGACGCACTTCAGAAATATTGTAGCGATATAAGCTTATGAACAAAATTATATCATTATCAAAAAAATATACTTAGGTCAATCAAAAAATATGCCTAACTTGCTACCAGATGGTAATATTACTCATGGACAATTTTCTTAAGTTTTTCAGTAGAACTTTTGGAGGACATAATTCTGTTAACATGTCTTGTGCACTGAAGCGTTCTGCACACGGCAAAAAATTGTTTCAACTTGTCGGTGACCTGAACACAGCAGAAATTACAGTGATGCTGACACAAATCTAAGAACTTACAGACTAGTTTACGAAATCCTGATACGTGCCGATACTTGTGAAAGAAATACAAAAATACTCTCTCGTACGAAATAATCAGGTCAATTAAGTTCTAGCTGCAGAAGGTGAGAGACTGGTCACACGATTCTACATATTCTTTGAAGGTAGTGAACATATGCAAGTTCAGATCTTGCTTTTTTAGGATTTGAGAACAAGCGTCACCAGAGAATACAGAGGAACCTTTCAACTTGATGTGGAACTGATTGACCTTATGAGCTATGTAACCGCTGAAGTAGGTGACAGCTCCATCCACCTCCATGGACTAGAACATTCCTCCAGCAATCGTAGGCTCCGAAAAAGTTGTGGCTGCCTCAATGTTATCAAAGGAAATAAGAACGTCCTCTGGCTCCGCCTCAGGAATCTAAAAAAGATGAGAATACAACCCTGCTAGATAAGTGTTTCAAAAACTCTACCGTTTCACATAAATTAATTTCCAATATAGAAGTGTGCGGCTTTGAAATATCTACGAAGGTTATGAACAGCAATCTTTCTCGCTGGACAGAGGTTAGCAATAAATGCGCTGCTTGCATACCTCTTCAACAATGTTCCACGTATCCACGTCTACGTCGTCTTCACCCACTTCAACGTGGCTCTTCATTGGTGCTATAAGAAGAGATCCTGTTGATACTTTGCAGTAAGAGTTGATGAAATCTTGAGGAATAGGGAACTTCTGCTTTTGGCGCATTTTTCAGAGGAATTTTTCTAACTCATCTTGACAAAGATTGCGAACACAGATGTATGGCACAACATCTCGCGGAATTTTTTCTCTCAGCATAAGTACAACATTTATGGACTGAATCCACCCATCAATGAGGGAGCATTTCAGATTAGGATTTAGCGCCTGCAACTTCTTCAACCAAGGGATGTAATCCTGCAAGGCTTTTATCGAAGGAGAACATGAAGTCAGGAGTTTTCTAAGAGGGACTCGTTCAGCAGGAGATTGAGAATTCGATATATCAAATAAGTCGTTGAATTTCTTGCTGAACATGCTAGTTGCTGCTGATGATGAAGGAATGGAATCAGTTGCAACATAAAAGTCTAAGGCAGCAGATGTTGTATTAGACAATACTTGAGTTGCAAGCTTTACTTTCATTTTTTGTGAAAACTTCAAATTGTAGACATGATGATGCGATAAACGGGGAACACATTTAATACTTCTGTTTTGCTCAATTTCAAAGAGCTTCTAAATATGCGTCCAAGAAGCTGAACAATGTAGGGAAGGAATTATCAAATCACCATTGTAGAGAAAGTTGCTGGCATTTTTGATCAAATGGGGGGGATCTTTGAAAACGAAATATTTCCTGTCGGCAAACTCAACAACAGGATTAGTTGGTGTACAGCCCATGTTTTTGAATGCTTTTTGCAAATTGCTGCCTTGGTCGCTTGTTATGCCCAGAACAGTGAAGTCTTGACATTCCATCGCAGCAATTGACTCCTGTAAAATGTCTTTGATGCATGAAGATGGCATTGCCGAAGCTGTAAAATAAAAGCCAATTGGGTGTTTCCACTTTTTCGCAATTCCGGAGGCCACAACACCAAACACGGATGTGGCCATTTTCTTGCGTTGGCTACCGTTAATGGTCTCAAATCCAATTATGGCATCGTTCTCTCGGTTGTACGATAACCCTTTCCGGAGCGACATCTCATCACTAGAAGGAAACAAAGTATATCTCTAGCCCTGACGGGTTTTACCTTCATTTCCAACATGGACACACTTTTAGCACTTGTACCAGGACGTACTTGGAGTTGTTTCATCAATTCACGCACAGTCGAAAGTGAGGGTAATGGTACCAAGTTCCTCATCAGTTGATAATGGGTCTCTGATGAGCTTACAAGAATGTTCACAGCGAGCCACTTGTGATACATGGTGTTTGATCTCTTGCCCCTTAATTTGTGCTTGACAAATGCACTGAGATAAGGACCAAGTCTGCCACTTATACTTCTCAGGAAATTATCTGTATTTAACCGCTTGTACAGTACCTTTGATTTTCTACTGCGCCTCTTCCTAAGTTTTCTCTCAGGAGCTGGTCTGCCGTTTTCAAGGGCAATTGTCGTTCCAGAAGGAGAAGCGAACAACCATCGTATACAAGGTACCATTGGAGGACCTGTGTCTCCCAACAAAGAACTGCTTCTTTTGCCACACGAATTCTGCAATAAATTGACGAAAATTAGATTGTATATTATATTTATTTCCCCCAACTTTTTGAAAGTATTAATTGTACGCATATATCAAACTTTTAAGTGATTGAAAGTTCAGGCTTTGAACACAACATATTTAATTAGAAAATATGCCACATTTAATCAACATGGATAGAAGTAACAGTTCTGGTCAGTATTCTTTTTCCAAGGTTTCTAATTATTAAACTATGAATGAGTTCAAACATCCCTAACGGTATAAAGTGAGTATCAATGAGCGATAGCATAGCCGTATTCAGTACCCAAGAAAGTCAGCGAGTACCGCGAGCCCACCCTTCTAATGAATCAAGCATTATGATTGGATGCATTGTGCAAAGAAGCAATACCTAAATGTATGCATTAATTCAATTCCATGGAAACAAGAAAAAAGTATAGATCAGAAATATGCTACGAGAATCACAATTTAATTATATTTTTTACTCAAAGGTAATTATATAATTTCATGATAGATGCATTATATCGAGTAGTGGAATGATTATAGAGGTAAATGAGTGAAAGTGAATATGGCATTTACACTGATGGAAATGACAGAAGGTAGTTCTCACAATAATTCTATAAATGCTGCTGTGTCTTAGAATAATGTGTATGTGATAACTTTTCAGCAATCTTTCGAGCTTTCGCTGCTAGCACTCATCCAACGCTGTCT
>JACJUY010003505.1:44170-55950 GCA_014220935.1 Platorchestia sp. MABIK
TACTACCCTTTCTTTTTGTAAACTAAGGCTTCATAAGTGGCAGCCATGCACTATGTAAATAATTGTAAATTGAGCTTATGGGCTTCAATTTTCCCATAGGATGAATATTTCTTCAAGTGGCCTTGACTTTTTCTAAAACTTTAATACATTAAACTCAATGTAAACATCCTTTTCTTTCATTTCAATATTCCTCAGTTGGATTGGGGAATCATCATTTAAATTGTAAACCTACTTTTGTTAGGAGTGGCAGGCGTTGCAGCACCAGGCATTGTAACAAGAGGTAGGGCAGGCCTTGCACCAGAAGTGCCAAGGCTTGTAGCACCAAGAGCAGGAGGTACAGTGCCAGCAGCTGATGGAGAAATAAGGGAATAAATTGGGAACAGTGATATGGCATCTTGCATGAAATTGAAGCACACTACACAATGAGTGATATTTCCAACAACCTTAATTTTTCCTGAACTTCTACGTCATGGCATTGCCTAGTAATACTTTAGGAGAAAATAAGTCAGTTTAAGGTTCCACCACCATAACATAGTTTCACAGAGAAAGAAAAGGGAATGAGTAATATACTCCTGTTCTCAACTCAAATTTACATTAGACTCATTTCATAAGGTGCTCCCAACTGTCCCGCCATGGTGTCCCGAATTAACCGTGGTTACCTGACTGGCAGCATTTTGTTCAGTAGTGGAAAATGTCTGACAATGGAGATATGTAATCTTGGGATGTGCAACCCTCTNCACAATCATCTTGTGCACATCTGGCATAACACACATTCTCTCCATACCGCTCAAACACATTCAAGAAGGTCTACCTCTCCTTCTCATACTTGCTACGTACAATCCAGGGACAGAGTTTTTAATGGAATTTTCAACTCCCCTATCACACTGCTGACCTAATCTACTATTATTCTGATTACACCTCTACATGTATCTATTCCCACTTAATGTCTACAGCATACAGCTAACAAGAGTTGGCTTACATAACTACCATGATAGAACATTTCACACTTAGGCACATTCTTTCCAACATACAGGTTAATGCAAACTTTTACACCATGCTAAGCATCTACTTGTTCAATCCAAACACTTTTGTGTGCCTTCATGTTTTTTCTGGTCCCTGTACTCATTCCATGGACCGTGCCATTCATCCTCTGTAACTCTGCCATTCAAACATTTTTTTGTATTTTACATTGTATCTTGTTTACAGTCTTTGTTCTCATTTGTTCTTTCTTTATCTCACTTGTAATTCTTAACCACCTGAAATTCTCTTTACTTCTGAATCTCATTCTTTCAATATTTTGCCTTGCTACGTCATACTGTGGTGCCAAGGGGAACAAAATATGGTTCACATGTGTTAAGTTAAATTCTAAACACATTTACATGCTGCAAAAGTTTAGATTTTTTGCCGACACGTGCTTGTCTCCGTCACGAGGTGGGCCGCTGTCGTTACCAGCTAACGTTCCGTATCTGTGACGTATTACACCGTGTGGCACAGGCGTTATCCGCTTAACAAGTTCGCCGCTGCTGGGCCGCACGATGACCTGCGGGCAGTCTGAGAGGGCACCTCCTGCGTGTCTGCGTCTCTTGGCCTTATTGGTGACCCAAGATTGGTAATCGCCGGCGAGTCGTGATTATAAGCTTCCAACTGTCAACTGCCCAGCTTAAGCTGCTTTTGAGCCCTTTAGCATTTGGGTGACGTCCAGCATCTCTGAAAAGTATTGTCACGCACAAGGACAATTTTCACCTTTTTAAAACTGAAGAAATTAAATTTTATAGAGATCTGTCTAGGCCGTGATACACGTGTAACTATTGAACGCACCCAAGTTTCATTAGTTTTTAATTACTAAAATTTGTTGCCAGCCTCTGATTAGAGCTGGCTGTTCAACCTAAGCTTTCTTCCCCCAGCCGCTGCAGTATGGGAGTATCGAATGATAAAGTAAATTTCCTTGATTTATCTTTCATTTGTACTTGTGTAGCTTGCAGTACTCTACAGAAGTTAGATTTAAGATTGATTAGTTTTTTTGGCCCATCCAGTGCATCTTCAGCAACACTTAGCAGAAGAGCTGCCGGAAAAATAATCCAAAGAAAGGCGGAGGTGACTTCAAGTAGGATATGCTGTCGCGTCACCTGAAATACCTGTCCTACAGCATGGACGCTCTGACGGCCCATGCGTTCTCTTGACTCCTTGTGCCTCCAATTCTACTACCGCTCTCTTATGTTGTTCTTCTGCGGCTCTTACTTCATAGTCAAGCGAGCTAACTTCAGTTTTCGCTTTAACTTCTCCATGAAATTTGGATTTTCATTAATATTTATGAGCCAACTGAGTGAACATTGCAATTGATTTATGGCAAACGGTTACTTAGTCGTCTCAGCCACAGCAAGTAACCGTCTCCATATTGAAGAGTGATAGTTTCATCTTGTTTGGTGTGTTTGGTACATGCAAGGAAGTTGGATACATGGAACCGGCATCGCTATCTTTTGCCCGTCAAGCGAGTGAAGCCACTTCTGCCGTCCCAAGCCCCGCCCACCCGGCATTTGGCCCCAGTTGTGGAGGTGGTGTTGCAGTGGAGGTGTACCGTCACCTCCATCATCAGCGACTGAAGACCGCGCTGTGAAATGGCAGACTTTCGCTACTCTGTGCTATACGTGTTTTTTTCTTAGGCATATATTTCAATTGCGTCCTCGCTGAATGATAAAGAAAAATAGTATTCACATAGAAACATTTATTTAGTAACTTATATCCAGTTGTGTAAACAAATGAATAATTACATACGCTCTACATACCCGATTCTTTCTTCGTGTTCTAAGATAATAAAGAACATTTTTACAACCAAACACTAATTTGATTTATTGTACAGAGCAAATTTTATAGAATATAGGTATTAAATTTACATACCTGAAAATAAAGTTAATTGATTTGAGATCTGACGACTAATTTTTTTCTGTTTATGAATGGTTTCGTTAGTTTAGTAGGGTAATGACATCTTAAAGTAACATATTCAGATAAAACACATTTCATTAATAAATAAACATGATTATGTAGAGGACCATCTTCGAAACAGTGGTTGTCAATTGAAGTGAACAGTTTCTTTTCAATACAAATACGAAGTGTATAAATAAGCCTCTTTTCAAGTTGTATGTATTATGATTCATACACATAGCAAGATCTTGCTGACAATTCTTTTCAGCAAGTAAACATATGTCAATTACATCGTTTGATGGATAGGTCAAGTGCACTTGCTCTTTAAGATCAATGAACTTTAAGCATTTCGACAAGGGGCAATTATACATGATTCGCAACGAAGAACATTTTTAATTTTCTCACTATGGATCCTCCTATATAAGAAACATAAAAATACGCTGAATTAGAAAAAAATTTGGAACAATTTTTTACTCATTTGGTACATGTATCCTCTTTGCATAAATCATTGCATTAAACATCGTCAGACATTATTCCATTCTTAGAACACGAATTGTTAAACACTGTTATAGCGCAAGATGAGATTAATGAAGGTGGGTTACTTCTACTAGATGCTGTCAAAATTGTTACATCTTCAAAAGACGGGCATTAACCATTAAGAACATTTTTTTATTTCTTTGTGAACAAATAGACATTAATAGGAACAAGCAATTTTGTTGCGGTCGGGTTGTTATAGCAAACCCTTCTGCTCTCAATTTTCCAGAAAAATAATTTCAAATGCTCGACTTATTTTATACTTTATTAAAAAACACATGCCCAATTTTACAATTTTGTGGAACAAGTTATTAATGCTTGTAATACGAATTGAAAATCCTTTAAATCCTGTTTTCTTGACTGACTCGCACATTAGGTTGACAGATGTTGGGCAGCAAAGTGATGTTATATACAAAGTGTCTTCATCGTGGGTAGAAAATACATTGCCGGCATTATTAGAGTTCATAGGTTTCTTCTATCCATGTGACATATTATTTCTGGAATTTGATATATCTAACTCACAAATAAATTTTATTGTTGCCTCACTACCGCTAAAACCGTCAATATTAGTGTTTAGACAAATTGTTATCCATCTGCAACGAAATCACTTGAAAATTGAGCAGCAAGTTTGATATTCATCTTTTCTTAAGTAGTTCATGTGCTTTAACTTCTAGCTAAATGTATTCTTGTTGAAGTTTGTAATTCATGAAATTTCTGTACGTACACGTGAAAACTAATGTCTGAATCTTTTTTGAAAATACTTCTGCAATTGTGTATAATACATGAGCTCGGCATATTGGAAAAGTAGTTTTCGAACGCAGCACGGATATGCTGCACCTTCCACGCCGAGTGTCAGTGGCAAACTTAGCTCCATCTCCGTATTAGGGGCCGTCACCCTACAGCTACCGAAAATTGGCTTCACTTTAGAGCGATGATGCCGGTTCCATGCATCCAACTGTCTTGGGCACATGCTTCCCCTTTTACCTTATCTTTTCATCTTTGTTGAAACGGTAACTCGATCTTTGAATAAGCCCTGAAAATTACATTCACGAATGGAATTTGATCTTTCTTTAGGGATGCCTGAGGAGTTATAAGTTTCTTTTCTATGGCGAAGAAGCGCTTTAACAGTTCGAAAATCTTATCGTGGAAATGAAAGGAAGAAAGAAAATTCCCTGATAGTGAACATGCTATTATCACGAATATTTAAAATTTGTGTTTGTAAATTGATATTCGAAAGTTATTTTCATCAATTTATACCATAACGCGATCTTTGAAGAACGTATCATAAAATTAGTTTCGCAAAGGATTCGTTTTCACCTTGCGATTGACTACGTGACAACCACGGTCCACCAGCTGTGTTCATAAGCAACAAAAGCAAATAGCAACATGGAATAGCAAAGTACATCTTCTGACGACTGTACTTTAGGCATGCTCGAAGTGTGATCCGGCTTCAAGTCTCAAATGTTCACCAACTGTACCCAAAACGGACAGTTTTGATAAGTTGTCGAACGAATATTGCACAGGTTGCATTATTGGCGTTTTTAACGCCAAATGTCAGGAATTTAGCTTTTTTGAAACTTGTCAAGCGTCAAAATTTTCGTTTAAATTTGTAAGGATACAATAATTTTACTTGCATTAACTGATTGGCACCTTGAAATTGATCAGTTTTGACTAGTAATCTTATATGATCGAGCCTCGTGGTGTAACGCGGTTTAAATAGTTTTGAACTTTGAAGTTTCGGTTATAATTATAGCATGGCAATAGAACGTGGTGCTAGTCGATTTCTCGCGTTATAGGTCAGATTCCTGTGCTTAAGTCGAGTGTACGTTCTACTATTTTATTTGCAAAAAATTTCTTACTTATGAACCTTCCATCATGCGAAAGAGGAAATCGAGTACGATAGCAACCGAAACTAAAACGTTGAATGGGAAGAAAGATTTGTGTTGCTCACGAAATCAACTGAAAGGTCCGAATTATCATATTGCAAGTTGTGCCGGTGCAATATTGTACCTAAACTTTCAAATCTTACACATCACGAGACAACAGAATTATAGGGCACTACATACAGGCACTAAGGTAGGGCACTACACACAAAATAATACACCATCTATACAAAAATACTTTCAGTGATAAAAATTAGTAATAAAATTGATGATAAAGTTGTTGAAAATTATTTGGCTTTGTTCGCCTCTCGCTTTGGCTTTACTTTCTCTGGCAACCCTGATAGGGCACGCGAAAGCGGGCAGAATGGTAGTTATAAGAATTTTCTAACTGAAGATTTTCAGATAAGCTCCAAAAAGCGTAGACAAAGCATTTGTACAGGAATACAGATCTAAGGTATTTACTAGCAAAACTTTAAATGACTCGATGCCTAATTGTACTGCTTCGCAAACTAAAAGGAACGATTCTTTTGAAGTAATCGACATGAACTGAGGATTAAGTTGGATATACTTCCATTAACTTTTCATTACGACTGTACTTAAGCGGCCTATAGACGATCAATTTAATTGCCAATAATGAATATTGACAATTATGTTGATCGTCTGTGGGCTTGATTGACGACCGTCAATTAATTGAATATATGTATTAACGCAATCAAATCAGTTTGATTTTTTATTGACGGTTCGTCAATACATTGAAACGTCCATTTGGACACGTCAATATTTCATTCAGAGTTTTGGAAGTCGTAGTGTATGCTCCTGGGAATAATTAGAATTTTATTTTTGAGTACACGCAGATCTGGTACTTCTTGCATGCTGGAGTACGCTGCTACAAATATGTGGTACTTTTAATATCTTATTTTAAAATATATTATTTGAATGTAGTTAACTGTTGTATCTCGGTGTGAGCCTTGCATGGCAGGCGCCGCCGGATGTCTTTATTGCACTTGGGTTCGGATGGGTCTGAAATGCCCAGACCGCAGCGGCCGGAAACTGGCCGGCGAAAACCTTGTTACACTGTGCCCCTAAGAAACACCGGAAGGTCTTTGTTTGACTTCCGGGCATTGCTAGTTTCAAGGAAGGTCTGTCACAGACGGAATCAGTACATTATTAGGAACCTTGCTGTGCGTTTACATTCCCTTGCTCCGTAGAAGTTTACGGCTTCTGATACGTAGTTCCTACTACTTCTAAATAAACTTCAAGTTGTGCTTAAAGTAACGACACAACATATTTGGCGACGAGGACTTCGAATCTCCGAAGTGAATTTGAACTTTACAAGTGCTCTAAAACCAAGATGGCGTATTCTACATTTAGCTGTCCTCCATTCGACGTTGAAGTGGAAACAGTGTGTGAATTTTTACAACGTTTAAACGTACAGTGTGCAGACGCTCCTCAGAAGGCAGGAAACAATTGCAGTAAGAAAGCAAGTATTTTAGTTTAAGCCTTGCCTGTAAACATCATTACTGATCTACAACGAAGAATTAAACCTACGTTACGCTCTGATGCTACGTATGATGAACTGGAAGAAAAGTTAATACAGCAATTTGAAATCAAGAAATCCATTGTGGGTGCATCAGGTGCATTTCCAAACAGAAAGCAAGGTGTAGTGAATCCAAAGTTTTGCTAAAACGTTAAATAACTTAGCATCTGCGTGCAACTACGAAAATTGCCGTCGTGATCGTCTGTTGAGAGATGCCTTCGTGGCTGGTCCACATTCAGCGCAAATTCTCAGTGCAGTTCTACAGAACTGTGATACCAAAGCAATCAACGAATGTGTTGAACATGCAAAACTCATCGAACAGTTAAGTTCCGATGCTCAAGATGTTATTCGTGAGGATTCATCTTCGTCGTTTTTCACAACAGGAAAATTACAGCCGAACTACACATGCATCCGTTGCGGAGCTAAGCAAAAGCATCTTGCAAAGAATTGCTATGCATTGAAACTGAAGTGTAATACATGTGGGAAGACAGGCCACATTTCTAAAGTTTGCAAATTTACGACGGCAGCACGGCCTTCTCCGGCGGAGCCTACACGAAGGGTACTTACACGAAGGGGACCTACACGAAGAGAAATGGACGCAGCTCGCACTTACAGAGTGCAGCCGGAAAGAAGTAATTATCATTGCAACGTCGGAAAAGAAGATGGGTCAATGAAGAGTTCACGTGAGCCTTCACATCAGAAGAACGAAGTTGTTCTACAAATGCGTAGCAACGATACTGGTGACGGTTACTCTGTTCATAAATTGCCTAAAAAACAAACTAATTACGCGTTATTTCAATCACATTGTATTCCTGATAGTGTCACAAAAATTGCGCCCTCTGTTGCGCTCAACAATCGTAAATTTGTTTCTTCCAGAGATAGAGTTAATCCTAAATATTCTGTGTCCAGGTCTAAGCCTATGTATGTAATTCAATTTGATGTCGGTGATCATGTTCTTGCTCTGAATTTAAGAGATGGTCCCAAGTGGCTGAAGGGAATTATTGTTGGGAAAGTTGCTGTTAATATCTTTCATGTTCAAATCTTAGCATTAAATGTAATCTGGAAGAGACATTCAAATCAGCTGCTTTTCATTCTTCTAGTAATTTGGGATCTTTTCAGTAGCAAGGCGGCTGAGCCTTCTACTTGGCAGCCTGTTAACAGTTCACCTGTACAAAATGAACCGCGTAGATCAGGTAGAATAACTAAACCTGTAATGCGAATGGGTTGTTGAGTTATGCTTTCCGTTTTTCATATATCCATCTAAAGGGAGGGAAATTGTTGTATCTCGGTGTGAGCTTTGCATGGCAGGCGCCGCCGGATGTCTTTATTAGCAAAGAGACACAGCAGAAGTCTGTAACATTTGCCCTAACTCGTAAACCTATTCGCATGTACCCACTCGTAACTCACAAAGCATTTCCTGCTCTAATTCGTCACAGCTCCAGTACATTTGAGGACGCAGATCACGGGAACGCGGTGAGGAGCAAGAGGCACCTCAGCCACGTGCCACAACACACACTTAACTTCATCCAAACCAATGTTTGCACCGCCCGCCCACTACATATTTAAAATTGTTAGCCTATTAGCATTATCTACAAAAGTAAAAACTTAGTACTTTTTCCTTGGTATCTGCTACTTTCGTATGGCTAAATCTGGTACTTTTACCAAAATACGTTGGGCAAGTTATGGCAACCAGGGCTGAGGGTGCTCAGACACCAAAAGACTGAAAGCGAGAAAGCAAGCGAGAGAGAAAAATGTCAGGCGAGATCTATCACACATTAAAAAACAGCCAGTTTGCTCCTAAATGTCATGGAGAGAGGTCTATAACAGAAACGAGCAGTACAAGCATTTGTTTGTAAGGTTGAGTTTCATTCCTTCTTCATCCCATTGCTCTGGAACATGTAATCTGACCCTGTGCTTTGGATCTTTTAAGTTCCAAAGGCACAGTAAAGCACTAACTTCGGATATCAAAAGTTCAGTCCATGCTGGAGGAATTGAGCAGCACATCACCCTCATCGACATCTCACTGCGCACTGCCAGCAGTCAGAGGCTTCCCGCGAGTCGCAGGAAGCCTCTTCCTCAGAAGGGATTATTTTCATAGAAAAGTACCAGATTTTACATAAAAAGGTGCTAAAAAGAGCTAGAAACGTTTTGGTTGATGCTAAAAAAAGAACTAAAAATGTTTTTAACATATATTATAGTTATTGACCATTTAAAGTGGAATTTGATTGTCATTGATAAATTTATAAAGCTGACATTAAGCAGCCTGTCTAGTATAGGAGTAGGCAAACCATTTTTATGTTTCTGCAATTAGAAATTCCAAATTTCTAAACAGAACCTTAAGTGAGGCATGTAACATTGCTAATTGCACTGAATGACAGACACATCTCACAGGAATCAATGATGAAACTTATTTTTTCAACTTCTTTTTTAAACACACCTTTGTTCACTCCTACCATAACACTGGCTTTGTTAGTACCTATGGCAATTAATTAGGTTAGCTATGTTCAGTTTGCAAGCTCACTTTTCAATGCCTCAACAATGCCATCTGCATCACAACTAGACAATAAAATCAGACTTAAGAAGGTGTGAACTACTTTTTCTGGCTTATACTAAGATAGATAATAGTAATACGTTACATTTCATGGATAGGTATATTATTCCTCTCATCCAGAGGAAAACTAAATTTTTCATCCCCGATGTCAGTAACCAATTTGTCTTTAAGGTGTGGGTCTAGAACATTCTTTATCATCAAATGGTCGCACGTGTTAATTGACGCGTGGAAACATAAATAGAGTGCAAGCTTTCTTTTAAAATTTGCAACATTAGATTTTTGTTCCATGAATTGAGCAAGCGGATTACTTGTAAAAGGCACAAATGTTACACTTTAAAACGCTTCAGCATGTTTTGTTTGTAAACTATATTTTGCAACTGTTTCACATAGACAATATAAAAAGTAAGCCTCTGTACTATCTCATGGTACCTCCCGTAACCACCTGTCAAATAATTTCATTTGCAACCTTTCTTTTCTGATCATTTGGGTATAATTTTTCTTCACGATTGCCCCTACTGTGAAGGATTGTTTTGTAGTAGTTCAAAAACAATTGAATTAATATTTTACACACCCAACACCAGACTTGCCGATTTCTCGTTTACACGAACAAATACCACAAGTCTTTACTCTCTTCAGCACGACACTTGCGACAAAACTACAGAACACCGACAAACCGTCGTTAAACCGATTTTAAACTGTTAAAACACCGTCGGAACGCGTTTGAACTCTGTCGAACCTGGCTGGCACAACAAGTATTCAAATGAACATTCAACGAAACCTTTTGAAGTTAATTCTAACATGTAAATTTGTACTTAATATTAGCATTCTCATATTTCTCTAAGTTAAGAAAGAAGATGCTAAAAATGTGTTTGTTTTTCTTGGAACCAGATTTGATGCCAGATGATGAAAACTAGGAGCTAAGCATAAGAAAAAGATGCCAGATCTGGTTACAAAAGAGCTAAATTGGTAACGCGGCAGCTGTCACGCGTGAAACCATCTTGGAGTCGCTTTCTAGCTTCAGCCAATCTTCAGTATTTCTCGCTCGCTCGCTTGCTTGCTTGCAGTGTGTGCACTCCCATAGGAATCTATTTTAATCAATTCAAGCTCGCTTGCTTTCTCGCGTCAAATCTTTTGGTGTGCAGGCATCCTGACACTCTAGATATTTCATAGCTAGATCTAGATGTTTTCTGCTTAAAGCCTTAATGTAGAGTTTGGAACGTAGATATTAGCTAAAAAAATCTAGAATTTTTTTTAGAGTGCTTGATATTGTCTAGCGAGAATTACACTTGAGCGATGCATATGATATATTACTCTAAATTCATGTTAGGAATTCACCATAATGTTTACTACTTCATTCTTATATTTGTTGATTTGCTTCTCCAAATTATTTGAATAGCGAACTTACCACGTTCGGTTCAGTACGCGTTAAGTTCAGATTATGAACCAGACCAAGACGGCTACTGCGATGTTTTTGTTTCACCATAGTGCAATTTCGTATTGCTCGTACTGCTCGCGTAGATCGTACTGCTCGCAGTGGCACAGTGGTTAAGGGATCGGCCTTGCATGTTGGAGGCGAGGGTTCGTATCCCGGCGCTGGCGCGGCGATTTTCCCCGTTGGGTATAAGGGAAAGCTCAAGCACAATACCCCACTCAACCCAGGTGTCGGAAATGGGTACCGGCTTTACGGGGGAACCGTCATGGTGTCCAATATATAGTGTTAGTTATAAGACATTTGAAAAACCAATGCTCAAGATAATATGTATCTCGCTTGATTGGAAATAAAGCATCATAAGATGCCGATGTTTGTTTATTCTAATTGTGATCATATGGTTGATTTGTTAAATCACAGCTCCAACTGCAAAACTATTGATGTTTATATGCATCTAACAAAATGCACAAACATTATCAAAAATGTATTGTATTCTCATTTCGAAGAACTGACCAATAATAATAGCAACAATAAGTTCAATTTAATATTGGATGAAAGTAATGATATTTCAATCATGAAACTACTTGGGGTATCAGTTATGTGCATACCACAGCGATGTCTCTAATAACGGGGAATCAACTTAGGAATTGCAGAATTAGTAAAATGTGATGCATATAGAATTGTGACAGCATTAGAACAGTCGTTGATAAGTAAGTATCTGAGCATTGATAATTGCATTGCTAAAGGGACTGTCAATGAAAGTGCCATGGTTGGCATCAATAATTGAGTTTATGCGAAGTTCAAAGAAGAAAATTCATATTTGACATTGATGAGATGTGCATACCACTCCAACTTGCTATGTTCTATGATTCTACTGAATGTTTACAAAGGAACGTGGATTTTTTTTTTGCAGAAGCTCAAAATTGG
>JACJUY010003505.1:56147-68020 GCA_014220935.1 Platorchestia sp. MABIK
CGTTAACTCAGTTATCATTTAATTAGTCCTGCCTACTTGTAATGCTGATCCTCTCACTTGAAAAATTATGGAATGTTTGGATACCAAGTCTTTGATTATTAGATACTAAGTAATTTAAATTAAGAAAAATTACCTTATATAAAGTAATTTATGATATAAATACTCATTTGTGCTATTATTTGACTAATTTGTTGTTAAATTTAATTGATTTTATGTTTAGATACATTTTTACGTGATTTTTTACATCAACATTGTTCTAGATATTTTATAAGATCAAACTAGATTATTTTAGTGAAACAAAAGTGTTAGCCCTGATGGCAACCATGCTCCAGTAGGTGTCAAGACGAGGATACAGGTGGATGCACATGAAATTATCAAATCGATAATTGATCATAATCGATCTTGATTACCTTTTATTCCATCAAACATGGCAACAAAGAATACCAAAGAAAAGAAAAGACAGTTTTTATTAGAGGTGATTGAGGTTTATAAATCGTTTTCAATTGGAGGATTAAATATAACGATTATAGCAACCGGGATAAAAAAAATGCAGCTTACGAAGAACTTCTGGTAAAATTCAGAGAAAAGAACCCAGACGCTACACTTGACGATTTGAACAAGAAGCTGAACTGTCAACGAACTAATTTTAGAAAAGAGCTTAAAAAGGTTAATGACTCTACTAAATCGGGGACCGGAACCGAAGATGTGTATCACCGAGGCTTGTGGTACTTTGAAACAATGCTTATCCTTAAAGATCAAGAAACGCTTGCTGAGTCCACGAGCAGCGTCAGCATTGGAGAAGAAAATGAGGTGAGCCATGCATTCACGTTTTATTTTCGCGTGTTTTAACACTTTTCCAAACCCCAAGTTTATAATAAAAATTGATCATCAGTTAAGCCTTAATGCAGTCGTAGTAAATTCGAATTTAAATTAATTGTAAGAGTTCTTGAATTGGTTGTACCTGTTGGTTGGCTTGAATTACAGCGTTATAAGTAGGGGGATTAATTTAATAAATTCCTCATTCTCAGACATCCTACGACGGATGTAGAGAGTCAGGGGCCATACGTCCGAAACAGATCCGTTTCATTAACTCTTTGAAGACTAAATGGCCAAAACATCTTGGAATAGAGCTGATAAATCCCCTTTTAGGCTTCGAAGGGTTAAAAAAGAAAAGAACGTAGGTAGAAACATCGTCTTTAACAAACAGTTTCTGGCAATTTTCGTTTTGACAGGGTTAAAAGAATAATAGATGTCTAAAACAAATTCATCTGTTTTATGTAAAGCTTATTATCATACCTATCAAAATTGTTCAGCTATGATATTTATAGAATGGGACAATGAGAACTGGCAAGAATTACAAAAATAAAACAAAGAAAGGGTGTCAAAAGCATTTTCTTTGTATGTTTTTCGTTTTTAACCTTTGTCGCCACAAATATGGAGCAAGACTGCACATTACCTATTATTTATGAACTGGTAAATTTGGAAGATTACATTTTAACTCGACACACCATATTCTATAAATGATTTAAAGCCGACATTAACTACAGTGGATATAGCAGAGATGGAGGTTACCACTGCATCTTTAGAGTATTATTTCAGCTGGTCAATTCACTCGCTCCACTTGCCAATGAACTGAACATCTCGAACAGAAAAAACTCTGGAATGCGTCTCAAACCAATTTTGCCAAAGCGGTCGAATTTCTGCTGGATGTTACTCTGAAGCCATCGAGCTTCGCTTGCGATTTCCGCCCTACTCCAGCACGAACCACGTGATCGTTTTTCCCAGTGATGTACCTTAATGGCATATACCGTTCTGATTTTCTTCTCAAGAAATTTTGTATGTAACATGTAGCTAGTGTGATGATGGTTGCCTTTTCTGGAGAAAGTTGAATTGGAGCCCGAAAAACACCGAAACTAGAATGCCGAAAACGTTCTCAACAATGCTTCGCGCCCTGCTGAGACGATAGTTGAATATACGGTGGCGCCAGAAAGTAACTCCGCACTGCCTTATTTTTTATTATATATCAAATTATAGCAAATAAAACTAATCATTTGAAGCAAACTTTACACCATGAAATTCTACGCCTTTTAAGCTATAGATATGCATTCTCAAATTTATTTTTCTGCCACCCAGTAACTGTGTAGGCGTCATTTTAAATGAAATGTAAAAAGTCTGCAGGACAAAAAGAAACTGCATGTTAGGATTTCGATGTAAATATGCTACAATGTCCGCTTTTAAGCTGTGATCGGGCATTCGCAATTGTTATCAGTGCTTGTGAAGATAAAGTGCTAAAATCTTTAATAAATTTTAGTCATGCTTCGTCTTTCCGCTGAAAACCGCAAGGAGATAATTAAACTCGTCAATGATGGAATATCCAACCGTGAAATTGGTCGTCGATTGAATTGTGACGAAAAAACCGTCCGGCTAACATTGCAAAAGCATCAAAAGACTGGCAGAGTTCATGACATCCCAAAATGTGGACGTCCAAGGGTGACATCGGCCAGAGAAGATCAGGCCATAAAGATCCGGAGTCTTCGCAACAGATTTGAAAGTGCCCCAGAGCTGCGTAAAGAGTGTGGTCTTATTGGAAAGTGCTCTGTGTCAAATGTCAAGAATTGGCTGTAAGAGTTTAAGCGTAGGGGATGCATTGCCAGACGTAAGCCAATGATATCCGCAAAGAACAGAAAGCGTCGCTTGAATTTCACTAAGAGCCATGAAGAAACAGACGCTTTTTTCTGGAGCAAAGTTCTGTTTAGTGATGATTGCAAATTCAATAGGCTTGGAAGTGATGGCAGGCAATACGTTAGACGCTTCAAGGGCGAAGAATTTAAAAACAGGTGTACAGTATCGACGCTGCAAGGTGTTGGTGGATCTGTGATGGTCTGGAGTGTCATCAGTGTTTATGGTCCCGGGCCTCTAGTTAGGCTGGAAGGCAGGGTAAATTCCGGGAAATACCTCCAAATGCTGGGACAACACTTTATTGATTATTTTGAAAGTCTTCCAAATGAATAATGCATTTTTATGCATGATAATGCGCCTATCCACACGGCTCGCAGTGTGAAAAACTTTCTTCGGGAGCGCAATATCCCCTATTTGAATTGGCCTGCTCAATCCCCAGACCTTAATCCTATTGAGAATGTTTGGCATAACATCAAGCACAAACTACGGCACGAAAACATTAGAAATTTGGAAGAACTTTGGGGTAAAATTAAAGAGGAGTGGGACTGTCTGGGTCGAGAGTATTGCCGTAGGTTGATCGAGGGCATGCCAAAGAGATTGAGGGCTGTTAAGGCACAGCAAGGTGATGCCACTAAATATTAACCTAATGAATATGGTAAATCACCAGAATTGTTCAATATTGTTCTTGAAATAACGTTTTTTTGTTGTGCAGAGTTTCTTTTTGTCCTGCAGACTTTTTACATTTCATATAAAATGACGCCTACACAGTTACTGGGTGGCAGGAAAATAAATTTGAGAATGCATATCTATAGATTAAAAGGCGTAGAATTTTATGGTGTAAAGTTTGCTTCAAATGATTAGTTATATTTGCTATAATTTAAAATATAATAAAAAATTAGGCAGTGCGGAGTTACTTTCTGGCGCCACTGTACGTTTCTCTACGTCCATACTACCGCCACCTCCGTAAGGCTTCACAAGATTTTCAGACATAGAAAATGCATCGTCGGCAACGAAGACATATGGCAGAGGCACTGAATCTTCTTCCTGCAAAGCTTCCGGCTCCTGTATCTCCAACTGGCGTCTTTCGAGTTTTTCACCGAAGGCGATATAACTTATCACTCCGCCATCGGACACATGTCCATTCACTCCTGCATCGACCATAATGAACTCGTAATTAGCATTCACGACTGTCATTAGCGCGATGCTGAAGAAATTTTTTTAGTTGAAATAAAATGAACCTGCTACTGCTGGTTTAACTTTTGCAACATGTTTTCCGCCGATTGCGCCGAGGCACTGTAAAAAATTCCAGCGTGATTTGAAGTCTTCGCTGACTTGCTTTTATTCTTGGGTCGCGCTCGGTATCTGAATAAGTAACCATGCCGTTAATTAAATTAGGGTTAACATTTATTATTACTTATTATTAGTTTTTAAATAATATGGCTAATATTTCAGGTGGACACTGTCATTAGAGACAACAACCCAGTGCATTTAGAAGTTTCGGTAACGCAAACAACTGGGGAAGAAGTGAGAACACCGGTACCATCAATAAGAACCATCAAGCGGCGGCAGATTACAAAAGATGAAGTAAAACGCGATGAATTTATGGCTCCTGTTTGCAACCGTCTTAAACAACCAGAGGACAAAAATTTGAGTGTGGCGAAAACATGGGCTCGTGAGATATCTCAAATGCACCCGCAGCGACAGCTATTTGCAAAGAAAGCCATTAACGATGTACCATTCGAAGGTCGATGCGGAACCCTGCACCGGAATTCAGTAGAAATTAATGCCCATTGTTCCAGCACACCGTTCAGCTGTATGAATGAAACTTCATTCTCACCACTCACTACTACACCGTCCCCCATCATGATGGTGAATAATACCGGCAGCCGCTTCAACATTTCAATCAATGAATTTCAGCAGCATACGGCTGCCAGTTCTCATCAAAGTGAGAACTCAAACATTACGGAGTATTTTGCATCTTTCGATCCGACCAGCGGTATCTGATTGAACATGTGCAATCGAAAAACGCGAGTTACATTTGCAGCCACAGCGGAATATTCTCAAAAGTATTAGAATAACTAATTAAAATAATCATGGATAGACGTTTTTTCTGAAATTCATTCATTATGAACACCTTTTATAAAGGTATTGTAATGCTATTATAACACCAAACTCAATGTTTTACCTATTTATTTTTTAATAGTTTGAAAGTGATAATTGGTAGTTCATTGATTATTGTTAATCATCATATCGCATATAAATAGATGTAATATCTATGACGCACTGTTACGTAAAAACGGATGCTTCTTCCTATTAAAATATTTTGAAAGATCTTAAAGTGTTTGATTTCATTCACTGTAATGAATAGCCGAGAACTGAATTTGAAGTACCCTATGTACGTTCGAATCAAACGACAGTCGACTATTATTTTTTGTCAAACACAACATACAGATTTAACAATGTGTCATCCATGTTTATGGAAACTAAAAGCTCGTTTTACTTACCTTTATGTGAGATTTCAGGCACTTCGTGAGAGCCTCGCATGTCTCTATTACGATCCCGCCGATGGCCTGAACAGATACAGACAGCAGTTAAGAATTTAAAATCTTCGAAACTGTTACCAGTCGCCAGATATTTCAGCGTGAGCGACAGCTGTTGGTTAGGTGATATCGGTTCTCGCATGTTCGTTGATTCTTTCTGTATATATGGAGTGACTAGGTGTAAAAGCTCATCAAATGATGTTGTGTTCATTCGAAGAAGTTCTTAAAATCTTCTGGCTCATTTGCACGCAATTCCTTGAGCAATGCGTCGGTTCCGAATTTCTGAAAAGAAAAATTTTCCAATACTGCCACGTTCCCTGGGCCAGTTTTTGGCCCATTTCTTGCGTTTACGCGGGGATTTTTTTTGGAGTTGAGAGCGCCAAGGCGAGCGCTACAATGGTAATTTCTTCGTCGTCCATCTCGTACGGCGTCCGCAGAGCAATTGACTAGTTTTCATCAATTATATTGATGAAAAGATTGACGCCGTATGTGGGCAACAACAAATTTCACCAATTTATTGAGTCAATGATATTGACAGTTAAATTGATCGTCCGTGGACCGCTTTAGAGTCTGCCATTGATCTTGCAACTTGTCTTCTCCAGTAGCTAAAGCGCTTTTTCAGTTGAAAAATCAAGATCAAAAGGGGCTTTCGCACGATCAGTTTTGACTGAAAGCAAAGACTGAAGTGAAAACTCGTTCACACGTATACGTACTCGTGACTGGTGCGTCGCTGCACTCTCATTTGGTCCCATTGTTGCCACTCGAGTTATAAATTAGCTCGATCTAGATAGTTTTCGTTCAATCTAGATAGCGAATTTGGTGTACTAGAAAATAACTTTAAATCTAGATAGTTTAAAAATATCCTAGATAGTTTATAGCTAAAAGTATCAGTAATGAGGCGGAAGCTAAAATGCGTTAAATACGGCAACAGTAGAGACCGTTCATTTCATGTTTGAAAGGCGTTCAAGCGTTGTTTGAGCGTCGTTACTACCGGTGCGCCGTTTTTGAGAACCCATCTAAGACCCTTCCCGAATTACCCTGACAAAAGGGTAATTTCTGAACTATAAGACGTACAATCTTGAAATTAGTACCAAATTAATGCTCGTGACGAGTACAACATTCTTAGGTAATAAATAAATTGTTTACGCCCCTGTGGGGAGCAGGATGCGGGGCTCTCGTGGCCCCTCGATAGTCGGCCGATGTTCTCTATAAGGCTCATGTTAGTCGCCTTGTAATTTCTGAACTATTCCACCTAAAAATTTGAAATTGGTTTCATTTTAAACAACAATTCATTCTTCAACTGAGAGAGTATAACAAAAGTCTCATACGCTTCCTGGGGAGGCATGGATAGATGTTTCCCTACCCTTTCAATGGTCGGCCGATTTTCTCTATAAGGCTCATGTTAGTCGCCTTGAAATTTCTGAACTATTCCACCTAAAAATTTGAAATTGGTTTCATTTTAAACATCAATTCATTCTTCAACTGAGAGAGTATAACAAAAGTCTCATACGCTTCCTGGGGATAAAAGAGAGCAAAATTCTTCTAGCCCAAAAATCCGGGCTGACGAATGCCTCGGTCACCTTAGTTATGAGGCGCTGTTGCAACGTGCTGGTCATACCCTTGTCGTTTTCGGCCCTGTACCTGCATCGTGCCTTCGAATCCCGGCTCTGGGTGATGTTTTTTCTCTGTTGTAAAGTTATAGTTTCCATGTTTTTTGGTCACGTAGACTTTGGTGTGGCAATATAATAAGCATCGAAATGTCATAATTTCGTTGCATGATGTAAAACATGTTTTCCGAGTCCCTTGATTGGAATACCAGTCCATGCATTGTAATAAAAATATAACATGTTTAACATTGGTTTTCAAAATTTCTGAATATTCCCATTCTTGGTTTTTAATTACACATCGGGATCGTAATACCCGTGTAAAAGGACGAAACAAAAAATTTTTTGGCAGAAAAGCAGAGGAAAAATGATTTCCTTTCGTTGCGTAATCTGATTTTGACAGTGCATTTAAATATTAGTAACAAAGAAAACATAATCCTCGTAACGCATATATGAAAAGCACTCTCGTTAGGGCGCATTTGTATTGGAATATAAACAAACGAATACAGGAACCGGTGATTGGAGGGATGAATGTTGAGAGTAAATTGAACAGATATGAATCATTTTGCGTCAAAGATTCTGAGGTCGACATTGAGGAGAATGTTTTTTTCGTTGTGAAATATTTCATAGTACGCCAAAATAATGAGCTCGAAGGGAATAAAAAGTTTTATCATAAAACAAATATATAACATTTACAAACTACGCTGGTAATATTGGCACAAAAGAATTTGCTGTTGATCGGGACGTGATGCGTGTAACAAGAAAAAGAAAAAGAAGAAAAGAAAAACAGTTTATTTCCAATAGCGATGGTACAAAATTACCATCATTGGGTTTTAAAATATCTTAAAGTTAACACACTTAAATGATACACACACACGAGTATTGTAATACCCATGTCACTAGTCGAAAAATGATTCAGGGCACTGTACTCCTAATCTTGCTTAAACTACATTTGATGATACATGTAATGATAATTATAAGAGATAACACAACTTCATCACTTTTGACAGTTTACAAATACATGACATAAAACTTCGCAATTCTTGACGCCAGGAAATACTATATGAATCGCTAGTTTCGGCCGATGTTCAAAAATGTTATTTCAAGGAAAGCGTGAAAAAAAATATATATATAAGCATTTGGAACACGAGGATTACAATTTTTGTATTTCTAACTAAATCATTTTAACATTACGATCATTAGTTGATACGCATTTAATTTAAATATAAATGGACGATCACACAAAAAATGGATAGTTTTTTACGGTAATGCTTTACAATAATAAAGAGATGACGAGTTTGGTAATGTTACAAATTGAGAGTGAACAGAAAGAAACCACTATTTCAAGGTAAAAATGCCAGTTGTCGGTTTAGTGCATATATACATGTAAATATTTACACATTTACGTGCACAAACATACCTACGCACATACGTACACCTAACACGTAAACGTACACAAATACATTTCCATGCATCGAGGAAATCACAATACATACGCGTTCCTTAAAACGCTGTGCGATGTTCTGTTATATAGGATAATGAGCAAAGGAAATTCGTGATAACTTTTTCAGTGTGTGTTGCTGCTTACGATTTCTAATGAAATATTGTATCGATGTTTAATTAAATATTGTTTCGAAAAGATTATTGGGTCATAAGCGTCTGATTTATCATATGTGGGTGATCGCGCAACAAATATACGTATATTTTTTATAAATGCTGTATAATAATGAAGTGAAATGAAGTACTACGTAGTGACACATTCACCCATCTACGCACGCATAGCATTACATGTATCATCAAATGTAGTTTAAACAAGACTAGGAGTACATTGCCCTCAATCATTTTTCGACTAGTGACATGGGTATTACAATACTCGAGTGTGTATCATTTAAGTGTGTTAACTTTAAGATATTTTAAAAACCAATGATGGTAATTATGTACCATCTCTATTGGAAATAAACTGTTTTTAGTTTTGTTTCTTTTTCTTGATACACGCATCACGTCCCGATCAACAGCAAATTCTTCTGTGCCAGTATTACCAGCGTAGTTTGTAAATGTTGTATATTTGTTTTATGATAAAACATTTTATTCCCTTCGAGCTCATTATTTTGGCGGACTATGAAATATTTCATAACGAAAAAAACCATTCTCCTCAATGTCGACCTCAGAATCTTTGACGCAAAATGATTCATAACTGTTCAATTTACTCTCAACATTCATCCCTCCAATCACCGGTTCCTGTATTCGTTTGCTTATATTCCAATACAAGTGCGCCCTAACGAGAGTGCTTTTCAACTATGCGTTACGAGGATTGTGTTTTCTTAGTTATTAATATTTAAATGCACTGTCAAAATCAGATTACGCAACGAAAGATCATTTTTCTTATGCTTTTCTGCCAAAAAAAATTTTTGTTGCGACATTTTACACGGGTATTACGATCCCGATGTGTAATTATCACCCAAAAATGGTAATATTCAGATATTTTGAAAACCAATGTTAAACACGTTATATTTTTATTACAATGCATGGACTGGTATTTCAATCAAAGGACTCGGAAAACATGTTTTACATCATGCAACGAAATTATGACATTTCGATGCTTATAATATTGCCACACAAAAGTCTACGCGCCCAAAGAACATGGAAACTATAACGTTACAACAGAGAAAAAAAATCACCCAGAGCCGGGATTCGAAGGCACGATGCAGGTACAGGGTCGAAAACGACAAGGGTATGACCAGCACATAGCAACAGCGCCTCATAACTAAGGTGACCGAGGCATTCGTCAGCGCGGATTTTTGGGCTAGGAGAACCTTGTTCTCTTTTATCCCCAGGAAGCGTATGAGACTTTTGTTATACTCTCTCAGTTGAAGAATGAATTGATGTTTAAAATGAAACCAATTTCAAATTTTTAGGTGGAATAGTTCAGAAATTACAAGGTGACTAACATTAGCCTTAAAGAGAAAATCGGCCGACCATTGATAGGGTAGAGAAACCTCTATCCATGCCTCCCCAAGAAGCGTATGAGACTTTTGTTATACTCTCTCAGTGGAAGAATGAATTGATGTTTGAAATGAAACCAATTTCAAATTTTTTGGTGGAATAGTTCAGAAATTACAACGCGAGTAAAATGAGCCTTATAGAGAACATCGGCCGACAATTGAGGGGCCACGAGAGCCCCGCATCCTGCCCCCCCACAGGGGCGTAAAATATTTTTTAATTGCATTAAAATGTTGTACTCGTCACGAGCATTAATTTGGTACTAATTTCAAGATTGTACGTCTTATAGTTCAGAAATTACCTTTTGTCAGGGTAATTCGGGAAGAGTCTTAGATGGGTTCTCAAAAACGGCGCACTGGTGGATTAGTTGGGAACATCAGTGATCAGTTTCTCAGTTGCTGTCAGCTTGTGTTGATACTTGTTTGTGACACTGTGACTCTCGCGAAAATTCCGAAATTTAAGCAATATCAGCAAAATTTTAGGAAAGAGTTGATGAAAGATGAAGCTTTTAAAGAGTGTATTATGCAATCTGAACTTGACGAAAGCAAAGCCTCAGCAGACCCTAGACGTGAATTTTAAAACGAACCCACGTCCAGCCATGCAGCCACTTTTGGCGCATTCAATGAGACCTAAATTATTGTTCTACGATAATAATTTTTGGAGGAGATAGCTTTTGAACTTTTATTCGTTAACTGTTCATGAAGTACATTTTCTACCATTTTTCGTTTTTTTCATTTGCAAGCCATTTTGCGTGGCAAAAATTGACGCGATTGACGTTCTGTAAGCTATCTAGACATCTGAATATCTTATCTTGTAAGTTTTTGTGGTTCCTTGAAGGGACCGGTACCACAAGGGGTATCACAGAGACGTATCACCGCTCCAGGAGCGCTCCTCGACGCGCTCCTCCCCTTCCCCTCTTCGTTTTCCCCTCTCACGGAGCAAAGAACGTTGTGTAGCTTTGCTAGATTATAAACTAAGGAGTTCTGTGTCGAATAGACCAACAAAACAATATTCAAACATTTCTGGTTCGTGTCTAATGCGGTGACTGTCCGGTGCTAGCAGCTATATTCGAATTCACCCCCTTCCTCTCTCGTTTACCACTCTCACGAAACACATAACGTTCTGAACCTTCGCTAGCTTGTGAACTAAAGTCTTCTGTATTGAGTAGAGCACTAAAAAACACACAAAAATTCAGGGGCGTGGCACATTCACTTGCTGCGGATTGGACCCTTCCTTAGGAGGAAGGGTCCAATCAGCAACCGGCGCCGACCAGCAAGTTTGCGAGTTTCCAAACGAACCCACGTCCAGCCATGCAGTAACTATTTGCGCATTCATTGAGACGTAAATCATTGCTCAACGATAATAGCTTTCGGAGGAGATGGCTTTTGAAAAAACATTTTTTCTCCCATTATCTCCGTAATTGTTTCGAAAATGAGAAAAAATCTGGATGACAACTCTTATTTTCTTTAAAATATACATACGAATGTCAAATTTCATCGATCTAGATCCCATACAGCAAACGTGACAGCAATTTCTCTGATTCCGCTTAGACGTCCCCCATAAAGATTTTGTTTAGTTCTTTAATGGTGAAGGTTGAATTTTCATCAATGGCAGCTTGCAATTGCTCAGAATTGAGTTTTTTTGAGTCTCCTGTTTTCGGTTCGTCTTTCAGACTGAAGTCATCCTTTTTGAAGCTTGAAAAACAATTTCTGCAAGTCTTTTTATTCACAATATCATTTCCATAAGTGTCTTTGAGTTCTTTTGCTGCTGAGCTTGCAGCATTGCGTTTTTGAAATTGAAGCAGTAAAATATGCCTGATATGCTCTTTACTTGGAGTGTACATTAAGGCTAGAAATAGTCATTAATTACGATAATTATCACACAACCTGAGAGAAGAAGTAATATTTTATTAATTAAGATAAATAAGCACACAACATTAACAAGCTAAATTGAAGTAATCGTGCCCTAAATATATAGCTCAAAAATTGGACAGAACTTCTGTTACAACCTGATACTATTTTGTTTTCTTCTTCTGAGGCTCCAAGTTTAA
>JACJUY010003505.1:68415-81684 GCA_014220935.1 Platorchestia sp. MABIK
ATCTCAGATATCTTTCAAAAAGCTGAGAAGATCGTTAATCATAGTTTTGGATAGTACACGTCGTCAGTTCCAGCATCAATTTTTTTGGTTTTCTTCAAGACCATATTTTCAGTTCTGTAGTTTGAATTTTAGACTTAATTGCTTTTACTGTATAATTTGGAGACTGTCAGAAATTTTCCAATACGCATCATCTCTAGAGTTTATGTTTTTATATTCTTCCAATTTAGTATTCAATAAACAAAGAAAATCTTCGAACATCTCGATTAATATCACAACATCATCTCCTGAGAATACCATCGTCCATACTCGACAGACCCTGCAGCCTTATTACCTCCGGCATGCTTGCAGCTGCAGTCAATAGAATCAAGACATGCTTGATCGCGACGGTTGACTACAGCTCCGTCGTCAGCAGTCAAAAAGTGGGCGGGGTGGCGTTTAGTGCACTTGTAGTCAATTGACTTTCAAGTCTGCCCGTGTATAGAGCCCTATTACACGGGGCAATTATTGCTCCTGGACGCAGCGACGGATGCCTCTGAGAGGAACTGACTGCAGTTGCAGGGCAAGTTCTAGTTTTCGCGCTTGTTCAGAAACCTCAAGCAGCTCAGAGCGACGGAGCAGTGCTCGACTGACCGTCGTAGAGTTTGTTAGCATGGTTGCGACAGCTTCCCACTGAGCCAACATGAACTCGCTCAGCCATTCAATAGGAAGTCGAAGGATTTGATACTTTGACTGCAGCAACTAAGTATTAAGTTCAACTCCAAACTAAAATTTTAAGTCGCTTGTAGTAAACTATTTTGGGGCCTAAAAAGCCCCATATAAAAGAATATACTGAAGAAAAAAACAATGGTTTTGTTCCATGGTTTTTCAGGGCCTCATAAATTTTCCTTGCATTGTCAACCTTATCTGTTGTTGATTCACTTTGAAAATAGAGTAACAAGGCATCGTACTGCTCCAAAATAGCTTATATCACTTTTTCTCTTGACAGCCATCTTGTTAGGGCAAGTTTTGGCATCTTCCGAGTCACTGTATTAGTCACTTCTTGGATTAGTGCAAAATCTCGTTCCCGCTTTGCACTGCGGGAAAAGTAAGATGTTAAATCTTTCAAGAGAGATTCCAGGTACGATGGTAAAACACTGACGGCGAAACTAGCGCATAGAGCAAATGAGTGACACACGCAGCCCATAACAAAAACTGTAAGGACATCAGCTTTCAGTAATTTTTGAAATCCGTTATTAGCACCCATCATTGAGGCGCAGTTATCACAGCCCAAGACGATGATGTTACTAAGAGGTATTCCACGGTCAAGCAATAACGTTTTGACAGCTCTGTAGAGACTCTCAGCCGTGCTGTTTTCGACTGTTACTGTGTCTAGTAACGCATCAGCCGCATCTTGTTTTTGCTGGTCAAAAAAACGTACAACGATGGCCAAAATTTGGCAAGTCGATATATCAGTAATTTCGTCGATTAGAATTGAAAATTTTTGTTTCTGCAAATTTTTGTAAGTTCAGTCTTTTCAAAATAGGATATTCCATCCTGAATTACATAAGCAAGTTTTGTTTTTTTCATTGCTAACTTGGCGGCAATTTTACTATCTGGGAAGCTTGTTTGCACTTATCAAGAAAGTGATCTGCGTGTACAAAAGGAATGTTGTGTTCGGAAAAGAAGCTAGAAACAATTAACTCACTTTTTGCCACTTGATCATCATCATTTGGCCCTTTCTGCTTGAAGAATTGTGTGATGTCAACTTTCGACTTGACACATTCAAAATTTTTCTTATGTTTTTCAGATTCCTTGTGCTTCATTAGGGCAGACCTGTTCGCACTTTTGAAAATAACATGGCAGCACTTACAACTGGCAGAGTTTTCCTTTTTATCTTTCTGTAGCCAGTCTTTGAATTCTGGATCATTCAACCATTCATCTCTGAATGTTTGACTGTACCACTTTTTTTAGGTGGTTCCATGGTATTTAATTACAGGCAAATAATGCTAACCACAGGCGCACACTAAAGTATGAAAAACAGTCCACACCTTAGCACTAATAACTAGTGTATGAGCCACGCGCCGGCGGCGCCGCCTCAGGCGCTGTAATTGCGCCACTGCTCGCTTCGTTCAGAAGTTGTCAAAACGTGGATTATTCTACCATGATGCATCCGTTGAGCAGACTCAGGCCCCGTGTTCTGATAATTTGATTAATTTCTAGATACAATTGTTGTCGTTTTGGTTCTTACTTTTCCTGTATGTTAAAAGTATACATTAATAAAGTAATTTTAGTTTTTGCAAAAAATATATTCTAAAAACACCTCAAATTCCCTAAATCTTTCTCGATTTTGTTTCGAATTCCCTAAATCCCTAGGCTATGCCCGAATTCCCAAGATCTGGGGAAAATTCCCAAGGTGTGGCAGCCCTGCTCAGGGCTGCCAGTCAACTTTTTCAATATCCCCAGACTGACCCCTGAAATTTCCCCAGATCGAGAAAAATTTCTCCAGATCGTGAAAAAATTCCCCAGATTGTGAAAAAATTCCCTAGATCGTAAAAAAATTCCCCAGATATTCATAAAAGTGATAAATTTGATATTTATGCTTATCTTCAATACATTTTTAGGTTTATTCTTCATTTCCGTCAATAATGTCAGCATGAAAGCCAAGAGACTTTGATTCTTTCAATCGTTTCGATCGGTGTTGGTATCTTTGATAGGTAGCTTCTCTTAATTCTTGGTCAGTTTCTAAACTTTTTACTGGATCCCACGTAGCACACTTTGCATTATTTCTTGCTAATCATTGCTTGGCAAGGAAGCGGTATTTGGCAGTTTTTTATTTTTAATGAATTGTTAATTTTATTTTTTATACAGTTAAGTTGAGGAAATATTCTTTCAACAGATGCAGACGAAAGCGTAAGCAAGTGAGACAAGTCATAAAATATGAAAGGATACCAAATTTAGGGTCGCCCAAGCCATCTTTCAATCCACCTTATGATTTCCAATACCGGATAATTGTGCATTCCTTACCAATAGATTAGCTGCAATTAGGTGAAAACTTCTCCACTCGTCGTCTATCTTATTTAGCTGATCTTCATCAATAAGCGAGGGGATGTGCCACTTGGTCATCATCGTTAGGCGCTTTCTTTTTGAAAAATTGTGCGCTGTCAACTTTCGATTTGGTAAGTTCATAAGTTTTCTTATGCTTTTCGGATTCCTTGTGTTTCTGAAAGGTAGACTTGTTCGCACTTTCGAACATGATATTACAACATTTACAATCGACACGGTTTCCATCTTTTTCTGTAGCCAGTCTTCGAATTCGGAAAATGTTTGACTGTACTACTTTTCCAGGTGGCTCCATGGTGTTTAACTACAAGCTGAGAATGCAATAAGGACAAAGCAACGCCGCTACCGGTAGCGCTAGTACCACAGTTAGCAACTCAGCAGTAATAGATGAGTACCTGAGCCAGGCGCTCCGTGAGGCGCTGTAATTGCGCCACTGCGAGCTTCATTCGGATTCCGTACAAACGTGTATTATTCTACCATGATGCATTCGCAAAGCTGACTTAGGCCCTTGTACTGATAATTTGCTTAATTTCTAGATCGAAATGTAGTCATTTCAATTGGTACTCTACCTTTATGCTAGAAGCTATTAATTAAAGCAATTTTAGTTTTTACACACAGTATATTGTATAAACACCTCAAATTCCCCAAATTCTAAGCCTTTTTGCTTCGAATTCCCCGAATCCCTAGACAATGTCCGAATTCCCAAGATCTGGGGAAAATTCTCAAGGTGTGGAAGCTCTGGTCGCTCTCAGCTTCTCGAGGTTTCTGAACAAGTGCGAAAACTAGAACTCGCCCAGCAACTGCAGTCAGTTCCTCCCAGAGGCATCCGTCGCTGCTTCCAGGAGCAATAATTGTCCCGTGTAATAGGGCTTTTTAAGACCTTTGGAATGCTACCTTCGCCGTATGATTCCATCAAGGCAACTGTTTGACGATCTCGTCATACGTCTACTCGAGGTAGACGCCCTGTGAGTCAGTTAGGACTTGTGATCGACAGTTCTAGCCTATTACGGTAGCATAGATGAAATTGGACGACTTCTAGGAAATCTCACTTTTAGGATAAAAAGGAAAACCAACATAGCTAAGCAAATCATGATAAAAAACAATCGTTTCGGATCATAAAAAATCCATCCTCAGTGTTCTGAAAAGCAATGAGTCAAAATATTAAAACTATTTCTAAACTCTAATTTTCTGAATAAACCAACAAATAAAATATTGACATCAAAAAAGACAAAAAAATACAATAGTAAAACAAAACCTATAAAACATCCTAACAAACAATAGAAAGTTTGACCGCCGTGTCGCATTCATTTATGGACGGACGGTTTTTCAAAATGTACATCGATTCTAAAATACGGAGATCGGATAAATTTGGGGTCGAGTCCAAAACTTAAAAATTCGTATTTTTATAGAAATGGTCGTTGTCCAAACAATGTTCTCTTACAGACGAATTAGATGGCTTAGTCAGGTTATTGCCCGTACGAAAGGATACTCCCCTGTGTTGAGGATTACGGTAGCAGTCTTACATTACCTTCTACCAGTGTCTAAGGGTGAAACACAAGAAGTTGGAACTGTTTGTTGACAAAAGTTACATTAGTACATATTAGAATTACTGAACACTTGAATGACTAGATGGAATCTAGCGGTACCTAAACTAGAAAGGATTTACAGGGGTTTGCTGGATACAGAGTTGAATCACTACCGCATGGATTAGGATGGAAATTGATTAAAGTAATGAACAATACATTGGAATCAACAAATAATAATGGAATTGCAGGGCAAAATACAAGACATAAGTGGATTGAAAGCATAGGAGAATAAACAATAATAGTTAACCCAACACATGTTTTCAATTTGAGTGATCGAAGTAAACGTTAAGCTGTGTCGTTTCGAGTGGTGGTGACTTAAGCCACTACAAGAGCAATGCAGCAGTTAAACTTAAGCCACTACAGGAGCAAAGCAGCAGTTAAACAACTTCAGTCAATGAGTGCCGAGTAGAGAGCAAAGAGAGGACGCACGCCCAAATCTGGCTTGTCAGAGCTGTGAGTGTCAGTGCGACAGAGAAAAACAGATCATGTGAAAGCCCCTTAAAGCCCGTATTTACACGTAGGCAAGCACTGTCAGTGGTGTTACGCGAGAGATGTGCTCTCATCTCCGGATTCACGGCGGATGCCGTCACCAGCACACTGCAATGCTTTAAACAACTTTAGTCAATGAGTGCCGAGTAGAGAGCAAAGAGAGGACGCACGCCCAAATATGGCTTGTCAGAGCTGTGAGTGTCAGTGCGACAGAGAAAAACAGATCATGTGAAAGCCCCTTAAAGCCCGTATTTACACGTTGGCAAGCACTGTCTGTGGTGTTACGCGAGAGATGTGCTCTCATCTCCGGATTCATGGCGGATGCCGTCACCAGCACACTGCAATGCTATTACACGAAACGCTGTTGGCCAGCCACTGACACGGCGCTCAGAAGAGTGAACACGAACGTGGGTGGTATTTATGCCTATATCACACGAGCAGACGTGTGTGCAGTGCTCACTGTGCTCTCTTTCGTGTGCATGGACACGATGGAGGCCCTGGAGATCACACCAGATCGAGCGAGTTGTCATGCTCCACTAGGGTATACAAAAGGTAGGTCCACTTCAAACGGAACAGCCGCTCACATACGTTAGACAAGCCAGCCAATAGGAGACGTTTCAGCTGATGACGTTCGAACACCACCACTCGCGGGAGCGATGCACTTGCAGCCGTGCGTATGATAGTATCTTTTCTGAAATGCAGGGTTTCCTCATATACGTATTTTTTAAAAAATAGAGACCGTCCGGAAACTTCGATACTGTAAAACGTTGCAAATCTTGAATTACATTTTTATTAGTCACGTAATAAGTAAAATTTGTGTGCATACTATGCAAAACCTTCATACTCATTGAAATTTTTAATTCAAATGTTTCTTATAGCGTGATCAAAAGGATAACTCAAATGAAAGTCCACATAATGTTACTGTGTGTTTAAGAAAAACACTACGTAAATTAAAATTATCGTCAAATTAAACAATGTGTTGCATTAGATTAGTTACTTTTCAAATGGCACAGTATCTATGCCCGACGTCTAAAACGCTTAAAATATGAATAACCATCAACCTTGAAGTGAAAGTGTTGCTACTTAATTCTTAAATGCATGATTTTTCTGTTCCAAAAAAAAAAACATTTCAATAAAAAAACAGTTCAATACAGTTGAAATGTACTTCAGAAACAAGTTTCATGCTAATCACATCGTTATTCATTGAAATATTGGAATGTGCCGTATGTGGCACAAACCGAAAAAATGGAGTTTCCCTGGAAATAAGGGAATGTGCCATATATGGAACAAACCGAACATAAGATTCCTTTTGTACCATGTTTGAAGTTGGGCGCAATGCGAGAGCGAGCTGCTTGTGTACATGAAACGAAGCATTTTAAAAAAAGCCACAAAATAAAAATATAAAGATCTTCCATTTACTTAACTAATAAAGTTTGAGCGTATATTTATCGCATCTAAACATTCAAAGCGCAAGTGTCAGCAGACATTTTAGGTGGTTTCATGAGGTATGAAATTTTTTGAAGCAGTTGTGTTGCTGATTCAAACAAAGATGGACGAAGCATTTGCTGCATCTAATCAGAGACTTAGACTTGCAGCCTGGCATCTTACATCATTGCCTGACAGACTGAACTTCTGGCCAATGATTCAGGTTATCAAGGCGAACATTTTTCAGAGGAAGAGCGGCAGTAGGCCCTCGAGTACGCTTCTCTTGAAGTTGCTCCTCAACATCGTTTGATGGTCGACCTCTCTTTCTTCTGTTAGGTTGTTCGACTTTGCACAATCCCTCTACAACTCTCATTCTAAAGTCAGCCAGCCGCATGCCATCGCCATGTACTTTGCGAAAGACTATCCAAGAATTTATTACTGTCATGTCAACTAGGTGATAGAATAGGCGGAGATACCATTTTCTTGAGCGCATTTTATTCCGATGTCGTCCAAGACGGCTGTCAAGGAGGTCCACACCTCCAATGTGTTTGTTATATTGCTCAATGATGTGTGGAGAAGGCACTTGAACAATTCGCATCTGAGATTTGTCATATCGGTTAGCGTGAGAAATTGGTTGTTCACCAACATATGTAGACCGCATTCGCACTATTTTATTGTCTTTCCACGAGGCGCAAGTGATATCAACATTATCGATGGTGGCCACATACTCTACAGAATCACCTCTCTTTTTCAAATTATTTTCTTCACCAGTAATCACCTTGTTGCAAGGAATTCTGTTTACTCGCACTGTTCCAAGAGCAGGGATGCCTTGCTGTGCCAGGTATACAAGTAATCCAACAGAGGAGTAGTAATTGTCAAAGAACAGCTTGTGGGCGACATTCCTGGGTATCTTTCGACTCAAACAAAGGACAATGTTTCCTGAAGCACCTAAATCAGGTTCATCAGGTAATCTCCTGTCCAGTGTATATTTAAAAATCGTATGAGAAACCAGACACACCACAAGACAAACAATTTGTATCCCCATTTGTGTGGCTTTGAGGGTAAATATTGTTTCACGTAACTCCTTGCTTTTGTTGCACATATTTGCTCATCTATAGAGACATTCTTCAAAAGGGATGAGCTGAAACCGTTCTTTCAATTTCTCAATAACCAGACGAAGTTTGAAGAGCCTGTCATGTTGATTATCGTTGTAAGGCAAATCATTTTCGTTGTTGGCAAAGTGAATGAATTGTTTAATTTTTTCAAACCTGTTTGCTAACATTGTCTCTTGAACCAGCTTACTTCCAAGACTGTCATTCCAATAGTCGCTCGTATTTGGAAGATGCACTACAGACATGATTATGCAGATTCCGATGAACTTTTTGATTTGATCTGCATCAATTACAAGTGGTTTGTTCGGATCTTTCTGAGTACTGAAAAAATGAGTTTGATTTGCAATCATCAATAACAGGTCATCAGTGAAGATGTACATGAAAAATTCATATGGCGTTTCTAAATCTTCAATTTCACGAGGAAGCTTATCTTCTCCTTCAAACCTTCAAAGGCAAATTTTTAAACAGAGTGTGGGAATGTTTTCTTCTTCCAAATGATATTTCTCAGTGATTGTACGCCTTTATAAGAATTTTTGCTTGAATTCATCTGGTCTTCAGCTTCATTTTCTGAAATAATTATGCATGTTTTGTTGGGAAAAGGGCTCTGTTCTTCTGACGCTACTGTGCTTATATTCTTGTCCGACACACTGCATGCAGCTGTAGCATTGTAACCTGGAAAAGACGGAATGCTGTAGAGTTCCATATCCAAGCCATTTTGGCAAGTTTCATTCATAGAATAAAAAAATAGGTTAAATAGAAGAAAAGCAAAATACTATATCAAATGCAAGGTACATATTTGGGGATTTTATAATTCAAGATTGTTATAAATCAAATCTTACCTGTATTTGTTTCTTCAAGACAATGACTTGGGTCCACAATACTGCCATCTGAATCTAGCCCATCTTCGCTATCATCACCGATACCTAGTGCTCCCCCTCCACATCTATGGATCGATTCCCGGACCTAGTGCAATAAGTATCTCTTCGTCTGTGAGTCCCCTACGAGGCATGTTATCTGGAAAATATGTGTATGAAGCAAGCTAGTACCACGTAAAATAATTTATTTTCATTATTCAAGGTAATATATGAGCATACAAGTAAGATATTTCATCTATGTGGCGTATGTGGCACACAAGATAACTAGCAAGTAAAGAACACCAAACTCGGTTTGTTCCTTATATGGCACAAAGATAAAATGCACATTCATCTTATAACGAACAATTGAAATTCATTTCCAATAATTTTTTATAATCTTCATACATTTTTACACGTAATCATATTTTTTACCTACCGGAAATCGTGTCACACAAGCCTGGATAATGACAAAATTCGGGAGAGCGCAACACTTCTTCCACCAGCACCACTAGTGCTGCACTGAACAAGCATGCAAAGAGTCAGCAGGCCTTCCACGCTCGTCAATCTTTGTACCCTAGGCTGGCATGGATTTTACCCTAGAATGCTCCTTGATTACCCTAGGAAATGTAAATGAGGGCAATATGGTAATTACCGTATAGTCTTCCATAATACAAATGGCTTTACCCTTAATTACGTTACATAGACAGCTTTTTTAAAGTATGGGGGGATTCGTTAATTAATCAATGAATGATCTGAACGCCTTTATTATGGGAATGTGCATAAAATGACAGCCTTCCATTAATATTACAAAAGATATTTCCAAATGTGGATCGATAAACAACTCAAACAAACTCACAAAGCACTGTGGTCGACAAAATTGATGTACGAGGTTACATAGCTAGTGTTCACAACACATCTATATATTAATACGCTTAAAACTAAGTTCGTGGGTAACGCTCCACATCCAATAGGCTGGATAGGGATAGGTAGGTTAGGTTAGGATAGGTAGGATTGCCTTTACAAAAGATCACCTTTGCATGCATTGATACGTTTGACATTTTATCAGGATAGGATAGGTAGGATTGTTTAAATTAGGTTAGGGTAGGATGATTATTATTTTTGTTATCATGTTTTTAATTTTTTACAAATTTTACCTAGATATTTTTGGTCATTTATTATTTATTTTTTATATTTTATTTGTTAACTTTTTTATTTGTTCATTTTACTTTTATTATTTTTTTTATACTGTTTATTTTTTGGGTTTGTTTTAATTTGTTGACTGTTTTAATTTGTTAAATTTTTTATTCGTTGATTGTTTTTAATTATTTATTTATCTTTTTACGATGCTTTTTTTACATTTTTGTTTTTCTTCAATTTTTTATTTTTCTATGGATTTGTTTGCTTTTTCATTTATTCCTTTTTTTCATTTGTTAAATGAATAAATTTTTTCGATTTATTCATTTATTTAAATTTACTTGTTTATATTTTTAAATTTTTTACTCTCTTAATTTTATCTATTTTATTTTTTCATTCATATGAATTTTTTATAGTTTGTTTTTTCATTTTTTTATTGATATTTTTCAATTTTTTCATTTTTCATTTTTCTAATTTTTATTGTTTGGTTTCATCATAATTTTTTTTTATTTATTTAAATTTTTTCTATTTATTTCAATTTTTTTATTCATTCATTTCGTTTATTTAATTTTTCTTTTATTTTTTGTTTATGGTTACTTTTTTCATTTTTTAAACTTTCCATTGCATAAAAATGTGATTTTAAATTACAGTAATTATTTCAGTTTTCTTTCCCTATTAAAGAATGCCAATGAAATACGTTTCCTTCATACTTTAACCTTAAATGCTTGGAAGTGAGTTAATTATTGAAACCGTGTAATCCACACGGGTTTCTGCTCATTATTGTGAAGGCGCCGTGACTCGCGGTATCGTGTCTACGAAGTTACTATACATTAGGAAACAAGCAGAATGGATATTATAGGTTGGTATATGTTAGGTTAGCATGGGTTAGGTTAGAAGATGTTATGTTGGAATATGTTATCTTAGAACCTCTTGGGTAATGTTTACCGAATTTTGTTACGGGTCCACCTAGCTTAACAACGGCATTGGTTAAGTTGGGTTAGGATAGGTAGTGTTAGGAGATGTGTTAGGTTAGGATAGGATAGGTTAGGTTAGGTTAGGATAGTTAGCATAGGTTATGTAATGTTGACGACATTTATTCACGGGTCAACGGTTTTTTATGTTTGACAAATTATCAGGAAAGCTTCCGTTAGCGTAGGATAGGTTAGTGTATACATGTCAGGATAGGTTAGGTTAAAATTTTTGACCGAATTTTTTCACAAGTCCGCCTAGCTTAGCAATGACATTGGTTAAAGTTCAATTAGGATAGGTTAAAGATATGTCAGGTTAGGATATGTTAAAGATTTGTTATGTTACGATAAGTTAGGTAATGTTGACTGAATTGTTTCACCGGACACGGTTTTTTATGTTTAACGTATTTTTGAGATAGGTTCGGTTAGGATATGTTAGGTTTGGATGGGTTTGGGCAGTATGGCTTATAATGTTGACGGAATTTTTTCACGGGTCTACATTTTTTTATGTTTGACATATTATCAGGATCGGTTTGGTTAGGTTATGATGTTAAGTTTGAATAGGTTAGGTTAGCACAAGTTCAGTAATGTTGATGGAATTTTTTCACAGGTCCACGTTTTTTTTACGTTTGACATTATCAGGATCGATTTGGTTGCTATAGTTTTGGGTAGGATTGGTTGGAATATGTTAGATAAGAGTAGGTTAGGTTAGGTTAGAATTCGTCATGTTAGAATTGGTAAGGTAATGTTAGAATGTCCACCTAGCTTAACTGTGGGATTGTCCGTGGAATTTCTATGGGTCCTACTAGTGAATAATAATTGTTACAGAAATTTTAAACAGAAAATTATGGACGAAAAATGCAGACCTATGTATTATTTTTTCTGCTCGCTGTATTGAGTCTTTTGACGAGTTCAAAGCAAATAAAAATTGAATAAACTCAACGTTCGTTGTTGAGTATAGCCTTACAATATATTCAAAATAAGAAATAGCCTAACTGAATGCAAATAATTTTTGATCTGAAGGAAGCTATTCCCCTCAAATGAAAAAAAGAGTTCTGCGAATACATACTACAAAACTATGCAATCTACAAGATAATAAAAACGCTATCACGCTTTCCGCATTTAATATTTTTAAGGTATCGACATTACAGAAGGTTCTGCACACGTGGCATTACTTTTCACTTCATTAATAGCCTAAATTAGATTAGTATTAATTGGAAAATTAGAAGTAGTGAAGCACTGCATGCATAACGGTTTCATTCTTCTAACTGGTCTTTGTGAAGTTTTGGTCGAATTTAATTTGCTGAAGAAATTTTCAACGGAAGCGTTTAAAACAGAAGGGCCAACAAATTTGAAATTTCATTTTTAAAATTTGGATAACATGACAGCCCACTGGCATTTTTTCGGCTAAGCTGCGTTTCCATGTAATTAACAGCCGACATGTCTTGTGTCAATTGAAGGGCAAAAAGCGGAAGTAGGACAAGCGCAGAATTCTCGATTTTTTCGAAAACAGCCAACAACTATGCTATGCATCAGAACCTACTTTAAAACGAAAGGCTATGTTCTTAAATCGGCGTTGAAGCGTAGTAGGATAAGCGCATCGTTTGCTATTTTCTATTCGCAGCCACTTGAATAGAAAACGAGTTTTTGATGGCATCCTCAATTAAATCATTCAGCTTGGATATGAGCTCATATAGATCTGAATACATAATGTGAAAAGTTTTCATTCATGTTATTTCACTACTGTAGCTCACGTGTGAATATCAATGATTGTGTATTGCTCGATTTTTGTACTTGGCGTGATGAAACCTCATTTCGTTTCTTGCATTATCAATCATTTGTGTTCCATTAGCTAAAAATGTTTACTCAATATTCATAACATACTGCTTTTGCGACTGAAGTACAGACTGATGAACATATAAACATGTATACTCCTAAAACCTGTTATTGGAACTAGCTTCATCAGCGTAACTTTCCCATACGACCGAAGTTCTCTGTCTTCTATTACCACATCAAGTTTTGTTCTAACAACAAAAACAGATTGCATGGTGTCATGTTTTCCCGACAACTTTCAAACTATCACGAACAATATTATTCAAAATTAATTCTCAGCGCAATAATATTGCCATGACACTGCCCGCAGTGAAGTACATGTGACAGGTGGTGTGCTACATGAATCACCATTGTTGCTCATAGCGGTCAATGTGTTTAAATCAATCAATGACTCAACTGCGTTACAGAGACCTAATGGTTCACGTTTGGCTTAAAAATAATTTGTTATATGTTATATGATGTTCATTATATTGTGAATGGAGAGTTTAATCAATTCAATATCTCCAGTGCGCTTAGTTTTGAAGATTTCTATACACGAAAAATGCAATACGTTTGGTCGGACCGATTTTTTCTTACTTATAATAAAACACATTTGAGTGATAGTGATCGATGCATGACTTGATATCAATGTCTTGTCAAGCTGCGCGATTTCCTTGGACCGTGTTGCGCATAATGTCTCAATTTTGGCGGCAATCACCAGACCAGTCTGCTGTCAGTCGTCGTGAGCAATGGACGTGTGTGCAAGATCCTCTAGAGGTTATAAAATCCTCAAACTCTCATTGGAACAGCGTTCTAAAGTTAGACGTCGGTTGTTTGGAGGTAAGTAACG
>JACJUY010003506.1:0-15685 GCA_014220935.1 Platorchestia sp. MABIK
TTCCTCAGATGAAAACGAGAAGTGGTCCGGGGCGCATGACTCCAAATGTGCTCTGAGCTATACCGGTCCTGCTTCAGGGACGTTTAAATCCCTGACAGCCGGCTTTTTGTGAAGAGATGTTCACCGGAACATGATCTTCGAAGACTTTAAAACCGTCGTGTCGAGGTGAGCATTTCCATCCTTTTTACCTGTCTTGTCATAAATTTGTTATTTGCAGCGTGTACTGGTCCTTTCGGGGTGTCAGCAAAAGACTATGTTTTCTGTGCCAGTTAGTTCTGGAAGTTTCTCGCCGCAAAAGCGGGTAGGCGAGACAAGCTATTTAAAAAACACACACCATCAACATTTTAATGGGAAAGCTTCAAAGAGTTTGAATTTGAATTCAATACTTTTTTATTATATATTATAAATGGTTTACCAAGATTCACACAACTTTTGGAAATTTTCCCACAATTAGCGAAAAAGAAAGCGAATTGCTCGTTCGTTTCCGCTTTGAGTGCAACACCGCGCTTCGTGTGTGTTTGTCCATGATTGGCTGTCAGAGGTAGTGCCGCCCGGCGTTGAGGAACTTGTGTGGGTCGTGAATTAATTGTAAATTGTGCCTGGATTATACCCTTAAAATCAGGTAAATTGATTTTCTTAGTAAATATGTGTCATTTACGATATTTTTTGGACTCAAATAAATGCTGTTACTCTACGTTACGTCGATCGTAAATAAACATAGCTAATCATGAATTCTTAATCCAAAATTATTTTTATTTCCTCATTTCATTTAAAATTTCGTACCTCATTTATGTGTGGTTCTTGTGTGTAATTTATTTTAAAGGCTTGTTGTGTAATCTATGAAATAAAAATTGCACATTTTCTTGATCTCGAAGTATTACGAATTTTCAACAGGAAGAAGATGCAGCTCACAGTTTTGCTCATCCTGGCGCTGGCCAGCTGTGCATCTGCTACAAAGACACTGGTTCTTGTGGATACCCTGGCAACCAGAGAAACTCATTCCATCTTCTTGAAAGCTCTTACTGGTATGTCAATTGGGAATTAGGACAAGTCATCTCATTTATGTTAGAAATTTGAAAATATCAAGTGTGCCAAATTCAATTTTTTCCACTCAGTGGGTATGATAGTTGATAGGTCTAGGTTAGTTAGATTTTTATAATTTATGCTATGGTGAGTGGCACTACAAGGAGTGATACTGTTGATTTACCTCAATTGTAGATAGACTATGAGACAAGTTTTTGGCACCCACTGAATTTGCTTCAGTTTCTTCATCCGTTCTTTCTTACTGTATCTATGCATGGGATATCTTATGTGGGAGTACCAAATGTGTAGAATTAACATTTCTACTGTTCGTACTAAATGGCTTCTTCTTTTTGCATTCTTTGAAATTGCTTTGATGTGAGTGAGAAGTCTTAAGCTAAAGCTGCGTAAACATAATTCTTTTCTTTTTTAATGTAAAAGCACTGCTGTTTTTTTGTGTTAGTTTATGTTCTGAGTTTTGAAATATATACAGGCACACAATGATTAGTTATTGTATGCTTTGGAATACATGGGTTAAAAGTAGATTACCTAATATGGGAGTAAATGTTAACAGGTCACAAATTGATTTTTTAATTTTTGTTGCTTCTATAATGCTAATTACATCAAAATGAACTTCTCTTTTATGCACTTTTCGTCACAAATGAAAAAATAACAAGGTATGGTGGTAAGTTAATGTCTTTCTTAACAATTCTACTCTTTCTAATTACAAAAATCATTGCATTTTCCTTCATAAAAAAATTTGGGGGGAGGAGAGGAGACTCTGATGAAACATATCTGTTTTGACGGCTCTAATGCTTTTGAATGAAAGTTAGGTTAGATTAGTAAGGTTACTGCTATAACTCATTAAATGCTCATTTGTGAAGGAACGTGCATGGAAGAAAAGTGGTTTATTTTGACGTCATTACCATTATACAAGCAACAATATTCTGAAAATCAATTGGTGACCTTTTTAAAAATTTACCAAAATGTGATATGTTTATTCTTTAGTTTGTTTGTCTTGTTTTTTTTGTGCAAGGAGATTTGTGTAGTTCAATTGTCTCTCTGCAAACTTTAAATGTTGCTGGTGTGTCATTCGACTTCAGTTGGAAAAACTAAATGAGATTCAATCATGAACCTGAATAAATTTTTAAGGTAATAACCACCTCCATTTTGTTTTGTTTTTTCACAAATTTTTTACTCTGCTGTCTTTAGTGTGTTTTCTCTCTTTGGAACACCTTAGTTGGCATTGGGGAGTATTAAATTATTTAATCTAAAATGAGGGTATTTGTTTTCTGTCTTTCTAACTAAATTGTTCATTGTCAGATCGTGGGCATGAGGTGACCATCAAGTCAGCAGATGAGCCTTCCCTCCAACTGTCCCGCTATGGAGAGTACCTCTACGATAATCTCGTCCTCTTTGCTCCGGGAGTGGAGGAATTTGGTGGTGCCCTCAGTGTTGAGGTGAGACATTTCCAATTAAAAATTATTGCTCCAACTGTGATCATATCTGAGATAGTGTATTGAGGGCAAAGGGATTCTGCTGCCAAATGTATGATTTTTTTACTTTCAAAGAGAAATTAGGTCATAGTGTGTTACTGGCCTCTGTGGAGTTGAGCATTTTTCAGAAGAAGTTCCAAACTTGTTAGCTTGTATTTGCTGAAAAGTTTCTGTTTGGGTTGTTGTGCTCAAGACTGGATTTTGTTTTTACTATTTGAGGATGTGTTAAGAGTCTCACTCGTTTAGCATCTGTTTTTTTGTGCTATAAGACTACTTTCTCATCTTGTTGAGAATATTCAATGAATACCAGGGTTTGTAAATTGGTTGACTATTTTGAGTAAAGATCATTCGCGTGTTTGTTTATTACTGAGGCCATGGATTGTGTTGAAGTTTAATTTAATTTATTATAAAAATATTTTCAGTATTTTCCCATAATGAAATTAATTTGATGAAGTAGAGAGGTACAGTCTACAGTATGTTTCCATATTGAGGTTTAATTTCAACATTCATACGATACTTTTGTTTGCAGGCAATCATTGAATTTGTTGATGAAGGTGGCAACCTCATCGTTGCTGGCTCCACTGAGGCCACAGACCTGATTCGTGAGCTGGCCACTGAAGTGGGCGTTGAAATGGACGAAGAAGAGGCAAAATCTGCTGTCATCGATCATCTCCACTACGACACTAAGGCAGATGATGGCCAGGTTAGTTTTAGGGAGTACAGCGTTTAACAGGTACTATTTTGTACCTAGGTGTGGTGCTTGTTTCTCCAGCTGAGTTGCAGAAGGAAGTCCATTTTTGACGATAAACTTCTCAAATCTTATGCTTTTTATCCGAGGGTTTAAATATATTTTTTTAATGAATGAATGAAAGAAAATCTTCCTTAGTTACAGAATTCAATGCAATATACCAGTTAAAATAATTGTACCCACTGAAATATTTCCCTTTGCTAATTAATTTTCAGTGCATTTTTGTGTTTGTGGGTATTAGGTCTAATGCTGTGAATGTCGTTCAATTTTTCCTTCTAAAGAGATAATTGATGAAGACCACTTGTATTAGTTCAAGTAATATTCCACCCATTCTCCTGTTATGACATGTTCTTTTACAATGCGGTAAGTGATTTTTATAATTAGCTAAACCTTTGTTACTTGCAAACAAGCGTGCTAGTAATACATTTTCAAATGTCAGGTATTAACCCATTCCAAGCAGGGAACTATGTATAGTTCGTTCCAAAAATGGTCCCATTCAGCGGCGCGTCTATTTATATAGTCACTGTTGTATTCCGCCTGCTACAGATAAGCAGTGGCTGTAATATAAAGACTGCGTACAAAAAAGTTGCCTGCCATTTTTTTCAGTTCCTCAGACCATTAAAGCAAGTTCAACAATGAGTTCAGTGCCTTACCAGACGTCAATATGGGTGGCGCTTGATTGTGGGGCAGGAGAGCAAGCAGACTTGCTCCTTTGCCTGCTTCGCTATCTTTATTTTGCTCGTTTTCCCAGTTAAGTTGAAATTTATTGACTTGCTGATATTTATTGTCTTCCAATAATAACAGTAATAATAATAATTTCTAATAATTATAAAAGTAATGATTTCATTTCAAGAATCTTACATGCTTTTGTAAGCAAAATACTTCGTATACATTCTGTTCAAGCTTTCGACTTTGTATCTGAGAAATCAGTTATCATATTCAGATGTACCACTCCATCTGTGATTGTAAAAACACATATATGCGGTCTACCAATATACTTGTTATTTCTACGTCAGTTCTCAAGCATCAAAAACGTCAGTACGTATCAAAAAAAAAAATCCAATTAAAGTCTTAACTTTAGAAATTCTTAAAATTGGAATTTATTCTTCCGTCATTTTTTATGTATGATTCCAAATAAACTAATAAATATGCTGTTTTCATTCCTTTTTTTTTTTAAAGACTTGGTCCAACTTGGCCCTATCAAGTGGCAGAAACCATATATAGTCACAAGCTCATTCCTTCCATTTAGCGGCGCGACTATTTATAGAAGCAGAAGTGACAGTCATGAACAGCGGCAGCTACTTTATACAGATCATTTCAAAATTTGTGCGCTCTGGTAGATACCCTGCCGCTTGGAATGGGTTAAAATGTATGATAGCACCATCAACCAAAAGGCTTGCAATACATTTTCAATATCCAGGCATTCAAGTGTATTGATAAACAAAGCAAGTTATACTGGAAGACACCATAAAATTGATTCTATCTCACCACTCGTTCATTTTACATGATAGCACACTCTGGTGACGGCCCCATCATCAGGCCTGCTGCAGTCGCCTCTGGTGGTAGGCGTCATTCCTCGTGCGCCTCTGTTGTACCGCGGCACTGGCCTCATCACAGACCCTGAGAACCCCCTCATTCTGCCCGTGCTGCGAGCGCCCTCCACTGCCTACTGCCACAACCCCACCGAGCCCATCACTGACTACCCTCATGCCACAGGTTTGCAGTCACTCACTGTCTGCTACAGGTCTGTCGTCACCACACGTCGTATCACTCCTTGTCTCATTGACATGAGGGGACCCCATCACTGACTACTCTCATGCCACAGGTGTGTCGTCACCACACGTCCTATCACTCCTTGTCTCATTGACATGAGGAGACCCCATCACTGACTACTCTCATGCCACAGGTGTGTCGTCACCACACGTCCTGTCACTCCTTGTCTCATTGACATGAGGAGACCCCGCCACTGATTACTCTCATGCCACAGGTGTGTCGTCACCACACGTCCTGTCACTCCGTGGCTCCTCATTGATATGTGGAGACCCCATAACTGACTACCCTCATGCCACAGGTCTGCTGTCACCACACGTCCCATCATTCTCTGTCTCCTCATTGATAATTGATATGTGGAAACCTCATCACTACTACCCTCATGCTATAGGTCTGCAGTCTTCTGGTGTTGATACATCCCATTACATTCACTGGTCTCATTGATGCGCACACACTGTATTAATCCTTTGTATATTAGGGTGAAATGTCAAGAAAGCTGTTAATTTCCTTAATTTTGTTGTTTATTTTTAAATATTCCCTCAAAGTTGAAAAACTTTTGACCTATGTTAGATTCTTAAACTAGGAGCTTTAGCCATTTTGGCACTGTAGTTACCGTCAGTAGACAAATGGTTATAACATGGTGACTGTGAGCATTGTTCATTCAGAGAAGTAGCTTCATGGCACAGGCTCAATACAGTCCAGAATGCGCGAGTTAACGTGGGGGTGGGTGGGCAGTGTTTATTTTAGTCTTGAAGCTTGATTTGCTCTGACAAGTTGAGGAAATGAGTTGATCTGACGCGTGTCTCAAAAGCATGTCATGTCTCAATCTTGCTTGATAGTGGTGTTCAGTAGAGAGGTAATGTTGAGACGTAGTTCTGCGATGGCCGTGTAAAAACTGATAAAGCTCTCGAAAGATATTGACTTGCGTATTACAGAAATTGTTGAAGATGAATGCCAGTTAATGGATCTCTGGGGAAACTTTGATGAAATTTCTCATGTTAGCTCGCGTTTGTGATTTGATGCAGGAGAAAATTTTTGCAACACGTCTTATGTGCTGGCTTCCATGGTATTTCATCTCATTCACTTGCGTTTGATTTCTATGAGGGATAGAGGTGCACCATCTCCGGAAGTACGGTACACCTGATGAGTGTTAATACCAAACTTTTGTGGTAACAATGTTTTTTATTTTTGCATTACTGAAAGAAAAACAAAGTATTTTTCCTTAGATAAGCAAGTAGGAATTATTTTGATGAATCTACTTTATTGTTCGATAGTCTCTTTATTTCAATCGCAGTGGTCAAATTGATTAATTTATTAAGTGATGAACGACGTTATAAAGCATTGCAATTTCCTTGGAAATGTTGAGGGAAAATATTGCTTGTTGTCTGTGCAGGTGAGAGTGTGGTGCTACTGGCCGCTCTGCAGGCCCGCAACAACGCTCGCGTCCTCGTCTCGGGCTCCCTCGAGTTCTTCTCTGATGCCTTCATCTCTGCTGCTGTGAACACCCCTGATGTAAGGCACGGCTCTTCTACAGGGCACGCATGCCACATCAGTTTTTTTCTGAGTGAAATTTCTTCTTGTAGTTTTTCAATGGGTAGAATACTCAAATGGGGCGTTGCTCTGGTTCACTGGCGAGAATTCTCAACTGTAGTTTTTCACCAGCTGGAATTTTCAAGTGTAATTTTTGAGAACTTTTTCAAGTGTAATTTTTGAGAACTTTTTCAAGTGTAATTGACTCGTTAGGATTCCCAAATGTAGCTTTACAACTGGCTAGAGTTTTCTAATGGGACTATTTTCTGAGTGAAACTCTAACATGTGACTTTTCTTCAAATAAAATTTTGAGTTAGACTTGGTATTTAACTACTCCGATACATTTATTTTATCTATGGGAATTAGCACTCCCAGGGGAAAAATGTGAGGGCCTGAGCTCAGAGTTAGGTAGGCCTTCTTTTTGTTAAAATAAAATGTTTTTGTTGTGTTAAGGACCGCCTTTTTTTCGGTTCACTGCTGTCCTGTTTTTCAGTACCTACTACTGTCTTCTTCAACTTTGATCTTGTTTCATGAACTTCTTTCTTAACTTACTGTTTCTATGCCCTTTCTGCATAGATTCCGCGTTCCTTAACTCCATACAAAATGGTGCCTTCCTTCTTCCTCTCTTTGAATCGCATTTGTTGCGGATAGGGAGGCTTAAACTAACTGATAATCTAATCTTGTCCTGTTACTGCCCTAACTTTTGACCAGCCTTAGTTTACATCATCATTTTAAATTGATACTAATTCATGTACTCAAGTGGTTTCATTTTGTAAGTGTGACTTCACTGGTTCCCCAGCAAAAGTCATGAATTGAGATTCAAAGAGAGTTCCACCACCTCTCACACATCCTTTCTTCAGCGAAAAGAATTAGTGCAGCTGTGCTACGCAGTACAGCTCTAAACTGGAAGGTAGTTTCAGATTTTAATCAATACTGGAAGGATTATAATATTCTAGTCGTCACTGGCTTGAAATTTTACTTTTTTTTTATTATCGCGCTAATTAACCAGCACATTGAAGATATTCAATCAGGTTGGGCTGTTGGAAATAATAAAATTTTAGTCATCATCATTGGTTAAAACACTTACTTCCTCAATAGTGTGAAACTAATGAGTGATGAAGGCATTGATCGAATTCCTTTTGAATATTCAAATTCGTTTCATGTGAGAAATTGTAGTTTTCCTGCACATCGACCTGAGATGGTCAGACGCAGTTAAATGTAAGATCAACAAACACATAAGTGAATGTCTGTTTCTCTCTCAGTAAAAAATAACTGAATTACAATTCGTGAGAACCTTCATGATTCATTCTTCAATCACCCTCAACAAGATACAACTATTGTATCTGTAGGAATTAGCACTTCCAAGAGATAAATGTGAGGGCCCGAGCTGAGAGTTAGGTAGGCCTTCTTTTTCTTTGAAATAAAACACTTTTGTTACGTTGAAGACCACCTTTTTTACAGTTCACTGCTGTCTTTTTTTCGGCATGTATTACTTTCTTTTTCACCTTTTATCTTGTTTCATAAACTTCTTTTTCAACTTACTGTTTCTATGCCATTTCTGCATTTATTCCGCATTCCCTTTACTCCAAACTAAATAGTGGCTTCCTCCTTCCTTTCTTTGAATCTCGTTTGTTGCGGATAGGGAGGCTTAAAATAACTATTAATTAAATCTAATCTTTTGTCGCTGCACTACCGTCCTGTTTTTCAGCATCTCTTGCTTTTTTCAGCTTTTATCTCGTTTCTTTCTCTTCTTTTTCAAATTGTTCTCATGCTTGGGGGATCTTGTGTGGGAACATAGCTTGGGCATAGATTTCATCCTTCCTCTCTCGGAAGGCTTTCGATGCGGTTATGGAAGCTAAAACCAACATCTAATCTAAGTTTCATTCTTCAGTCCTTGATAATTTTTGTTATGTTAGCTAACATTTCAGTGCATCAATTGTTCAACAACACAGCAAGTATTCGATATCTCGGCCTGAGTCGTTGGCGGTGTACCAATACCGATCTATGAAATTCAATTTTCATTTCTTATGCTGTTGAATATTAGTAATCCTTCCAACTGTAATTAAAAGTGCGGATCATTGCCAGGGCTCATATCACCCCGTGTCCGGCAACGGCGGCGTGGTCGAGGCGGTCACTAAGTGGGCGCTGAAGGAGGCTGGTGTCATCAGAGTGGTGGACGTGACGCACAACAAGGTGAGGGCTGCTGTCACCTCTGTGTTAGTTCTTGCAGTGTCGATGGCTGCTCTTTTCGTTCAAGTGCTTCGGTTTTGGCTGTTTTTTTTTTAATAGTTCCATATACTGATGGAGGCTGGTGTCATCTGACGAGTGGATGTGACGCATCAGGTGAGAGCTGCTGTCATCACCCTATTTCGCTCAAGTGCTTCAGTTATATAGTTCTATATAATAATAGTTCTATATTCTATATACTGAAGGAGGCTGGTGTCACCTGACAAGTGGATGTGACTCATAAGGTGAGAGCTGCTGTCATCACACAATATCGCTCAAGTGCTTCAGTTTTGGCTGTTTAGTCAACGGCGTTGTTCATTGTAGGAGGCCGGCGTTTTTCTGGGTTGGTGAACGTGACGCACAAGGTGAAAGCTGTTATCACCTCTGCATGAGTTCCTGTGGTGTTTGGTCACCACATTTTTGCACTAAGTGCTCTGGTTTTGACTTCTTGCAATGGTTCTAGTTCATTGTTTCATTTTTGTTATCTGATCAGGTACTAACTAATTTCACTATTTTTTATCGTCGATGTTATTGCTTTGTGTTGTCACTCAGTTACGGTGGGACTACAACAATGTATTTTACTCTGTGGTACTATATGTTTTACGCAATTTTGTTCTGAGGTGAGAGATGTTCAGAAGACTTCACATGTTTAGTAGCGAGCTCCAGCAAACTAACTACTGTGTAATGGCGTTGTAAAGACGCCATTACAGCTAGAACCAATGCTTCTCGACATGTGAGCATCGTGCGTATTACGAGTATTACGTGACCTTGACTACTAGAATTCTGCTTGTGTGTAGGGCAGACACTAGCCATGATACTAATCGTTTTAGAGTTTATCATTAGTTAATATTATTTTGTAAATTCCAGGCCATTGACCTAAACGTGATCCTCATTAATGCTTAAACGCGAGTTATATTTTTTAAACATTATATTTATTGGAGTTCTTCAAGTAGTGATTAGACTCACGGTTCCTGGTTCACAATACATTTTGATTACCAGTTATGAAACGCCATTTTCGATGCAAACGTTACATGCATGTAGTTAGTGTGTAGTATATTTATATATTGCCATTTAATGTGAAATTATTATACAGAGGCATCGGCCATTCTGTATGAACACTAACAAATGTATTTGGTAATGTTAAACTGCTACCTCTTCACAATTATCTCCTGAGATGATATTCTAGATTGGTGGTTTTCGTTTTTAATTTTTAACCATCAAGTCGCACTATTCAATTTTCATCACCTGCTTCAGGTGGGCGAGTCCTCGCCGCCTTCAGAGTACACGATCAAGGATGAACTAGAGTACCACATCACGGTGGAGCTGCTTGAAGACGGCAAGTGGAAGCCTTTTAAAGCCGATGACCTGCAGCTCGAATTTGTCAGGATCGACCCCTTCGTGCGCACCACGCTCAAGCCCTCTGCTTCCGGACGCTTCTCGGTTCAGTTCAAAGTGAGAAAGCTTTTTAGTTGGGTCTGCTACAGGAGTAATTTTAGTAATTCTTACTTCCATTTCTGTTATTGATTGAAGTGACGTATCACCAGAGCTCTGCCAATTTGAATACGTTTTAGGGTCCCCCCCCTTTTTACTTTTGGTTCATGCAATCAGTGGTAAGAGTTACGTACATGTTTTATTTTGTCTTATGACCACCTTTTCTCTTCCACATACTAGTGAGCTACTTTTTATAATTGAGTCAGACACTCCATGTGTCTGTGTCATTTCTAATTGTGTTCTTACAGTAGCAATGGAAGTATTATTCTGATAGTCTCAGAAATAGCGACTTCGTGTGGGATTTACTACCTGGGATGTTTTGAGGTACCTGCTGTACAGCGAAACGAGAAGACAGGTCATGGGTTTTATTTTCAGTCGATTTCATTTAAGTTTTGATCTCACGTCTATTGAGAAGTGACTCGTTAATTTGTAGGCAACAAATACGTTGAAGCATAATTAGTTGTTCTCCATTGTGTTTTTGAGAGAGCATTGCTGAATAATGTTACCATTACCATTCTATCAATTTCCACAACTTGACCGATGCTAAAGGACATCGTCTTGTGAGTTTCTAAAACTGTGGTCTCATCCAAGAATATTTGGGATTTCTGAGCTGTTTGGAGGAATGAACGTTGGAAGCAAACGTTAGTTAGTATTTAGAAGTTACTGGCTTCTCATTGGTCTGCGTGGGTGCTGCATCCTGTGTCTGTAGAAAGGATTCTGACAATCGGAGAAACAGGAATGTTTCACCCATGTGTTTGCGTATTTTGTATATTTTATCCATCCTGTTTTTTTACCAATGGCTCCTAAACATTTTCTCTTATAATTGTTTAAATTTCTCGGTATACCGTGACAATTTTACGGAATTACACCAATTCTATGGAATTGACGTGGGAGAGCTCTAGTTCCAAAGGATGTGTTATTTTAAAATTTACCTCATTATTGTGTTCGTTGATGTCAGGTGCCTGACGTGTACGGAGTGTACCAGTTCAAGGTTGAGTACAACAGGATCGGCTACACCAGACTCTATCACTCAACTCAGGTGTGTCTTTGTTTCAAAATTGCTGCTCTTTCTACTGGTCTGAACCCTTCATTTTTTTATCATTTGTATTGCTAGAGCAAATTTCTGAACAAATATCCACTCAACTGTTTTAACGTTTTCTTCATTGGTTGTATCGTGCGGAAGGTGTCAAGTGTAATTTAAGATAGGGCTTTCTGTACATTCTTCCTTTGGAAACCCGGATTTTGTTTTTAGAGAACATTGTGGATGTCTTTATCTTTAGCAGTAGTATGATGTAAAATGAGCTCTAAGAATGTAATTGTGATTAGAGAGAAATGAAAGTATCATATTTGTGTTGCAATTAGACAGTCATAAACATTTGAAGTTGAAAGTGCCCTCAAGGACAGATTTAATTGCAGGTATGACCTCCGCAGACTTATGTGCATGGCGACCGCTTTTGAGTTTGCAACTTAATTTTGCACCTGGTCACGCAACTTGTCACGTTTCTTTAGGAAAAAATTAATATTCAAACAGAAGTGTACCAGCAATTGCGGCTGTGTTTTGCTGTCCTAAACCTCGATAGAGAGAAAAGTTTTCTCGAAATGTCAAAAATGAGCAACTCTTGGCGAGCGTTTGTGCAACCTGTGTGATTCATCGTTCACTATCTGTCAGTGGAGAATCGACGACTTGATACCCTCTTAAAACTATTAGAGCTGCTCAAATGGGTTACAAGTTATCTGTACTCTGGTCAAGTCAATTAAGTTCATTACTCACGAGCGTCTCATAATTTGGACGCTTATAAATCGTTTAGTTATTGAAAACGGTCGTTCCATTTTCGTAGAGCAAATATTATTCACTTCTTGTTAACATTACTTTTCTCAAATATGCCTCACCATTACATGAGTAATAAAAACCGTATTTCAGTTCTCTGCATTAGGAAAAATTGGAGAAGTAATGAAATTTTTATTTGATAAAATACTTTGGTTGGAAGCGCTTGAGAAGCTGATAACGGTTTACAACGTCGCTTGTTGAGCAGGTTGCGGTGCGTCCATTCCTCCACACGCAGTATGAGAGATTCATCTGGTGCGCTTACCCGTACTACGCGAGCGCTGCCAGCATGATGGTCGGGGTCTTCCTGTTCTCTTTTGTGTTCCTGCACCACAAGGAGCCCACTCCCAGGCCCAAGGTGGACTAGAGGCTTGCTTGCCTGCCCTGGACCTGAAGGTGCAAATGGACCTGCCGCATCTTAGGTGGACTTAAAACACGTGCTCATTGATAAAACAAGCGATGGGTTAAAAGCTGCTCGTTTAGTGCGCTGCCGCATTTTAGGTGGACCAATACTCGTGCTCACCTACATTGTAAAAGCAGACGATGGGTTAATAGTGAATGGTTTGAGTACTGCTAGATCTAAGGTGGATAAGTGACTTGCTTATCTGCTTTGGACAAAATTGCAGGCGATTAGGGATTGGTGCACGTTTTGTGGCATTCGATAAATGATTCAGAAGATCCAGTTAGGAGTTAGGGGTTTGTCAAGTAACAACATTTCTTGAAACGCATCAAATTTTTGCGTGCTACCTCAGGTTAGCAGATAGAGTAATTATGTTGCAGTTCCAGATTTTATTTGAATTTCGAAGGTTTCTCGCGTAATTTTGCGCAATTGTAACATTCTTATCTTGACCCTCTTTTCAACTTGGATGCTACTTCGTTTCACACACCACTGAACCACTGTTTAGATGTATTTACCTTTGGTATAACGAACTGTGAGTTTTTCCAATGATTTAACTAGCTTATTCGTAAAAATTTCGAATTACGAATCGTGACTGACAATAAAATTTAAACTTAAATTAACGAGAAAAGTTATAAAACTTTCAACGAATGAGCGTACCGCGCTGTTACTCGTTGCTGCATCTAAATGCATTTTCAATTATATTCCTGTAATGATTGTTTTTGCTGTTTATTTATTTATTTTTTTCAAACTACAGTAGTCAAAGGTTAGACTGTAGTTTCATGTCCGAGTGCTGGGCTACACTTTTCTCTAGTGTGTTGAATTACGTGTGTTATGAGCACTTGATTCGTGTGTGTACGTGCCCACTTCCCGTAGCGTAGTTAGGTGCAGCGTTTCACGTGAATGTTACATGTGCCGTGCGGGTGGGCGTTGGGGCTTTGACATCAGTAAACGTTATTTCTTATCACGGTTTCCTGTCCCTGATCTATGTACTTACACCGACTGGGTGTATTCAAGCTAGCTGCAAGTGCAACTACCTGCGGTGTGAAGCGGTAGTTACTACTACTACTCTCGACGTTGAAGGAAAAAGTTTCTAAAAGTTTGTGCTCACATTCAACGTCTAAACTTTTTGATCAGTGCTGTCAAAACAACTTAGATTAGATTAAATGATTAGTTAGTTTGAGCCTCCCTATCCTCAACAAATGAGATCCAAAGAGAGGAAGGAAGAAGGCACCATTTAGTATGACGTTAAGGGAACGTGGAATCTATGCAGAAAGGGCATAGAAACAGTAAGATGAGAAAGAAGTTCATGAAACAAGATCAAAGTTGAAGAAGAAAGTAGTAAGTGTTGAAAAAACGACAGCAGGGAACCGAAAAAAGTTGGTCCGTAACGAAACAAAAACCTACGTTATTTTAACAAAAAGAAAGCCTACCTCACTTTCACCTCAGGCCCTCACATTGTCCCCCTGGGAGCGCTAATTCCAATAGATACAAAAGTGGTATCCCCCTGAGGGGTGTCAAAACAACTTCTGTCGTTAAAACCGGGTAGCACTTTGAAATAACATTGGATATATTTTTTAAAAGTGGGTCCGGGTACAATTTTGATCGTTAAAATACTAGATATATCATGAATTCATCAAAAATAAGTTGTGTAACCCACTTTTTTTTCGAATAAAAAATGGAGCACCTTTTCTCCTACTTTGCGGTTTCTCCTGAAAAGTCGTTTTGAATCGGCTGTAATTTCTAAACTATTTAAACTGCAATTTTCAATTCACTTTCAAAATTTAATGCTAAAAACTTTCCCCGACTTCACTAGTGGCGCACAAATTTCTCTTAAATTAAATCAGGGTCGGAGGGAGTTCCTAACCTATTTTCGCCGTACTTCTAAAGAAAGTTTATTCGAACCTAGCACACCTGAAAATGCCAACATATAGCCAGTATCCTATCATCTAACTGGACTTTCCTCGTAACCTCAAGGGGTGCGACCTTCCCAGATTGGGGAACCCCTGTACCAGATTATGGGGGAGAAGAAGCGTTTTCGCGACCGTTCTGAAATTTTTACTCCTGTCCAGTATTTAACGGTGGGTAATGATCATTTTGTATTTATTTTAAAACATTTATTATTCATTTAACTGTTTTACGAAACAAATTTCACCATAATTTTTGTGTATTAATTGAAATTTTAAATGTCAACTTGACTCGCTCACAAAGCCTTCTCATCATATCTGTAAATTATCCCAAGCAGGGGATGCTCTCTTGTGATGAATTGATTCCGTTATGAAAAATTCTAGGGCTTTTCCCTGTTCCCTTTACCAAGTTTTACTGGTTTCCGACAAATTCCTCAACAGCCCAGTTGAAAATTGAAAACAGTGTAGTGATCAACATACTCGACCACAAAATATCGTTATAACTCAACATACAAATGAGAATTTGTGATGAAAGATTCCCTTTGCTCATATTGGTCAAGACTTAAGGCTGCTTACTTGAGAAAATCAAGATTTAAATGTTCGTCGTAGCCATGTGGTTAAAGGACCCATCCTTCCGCGAAGCTGTAAAGGGTTTAAATCCCGGCGGTGGGTGGCTACTTTCTCCGTTGGGGATAGGGGAAAAGTTCAAAGCCCAAAACCCCACTCTACCCAGGTGTCTGAAATGGATACCGGTCTTGACCGGTCTTGGAAACCGTCATGGCTTTTTAGTGTTACTTATAAAATATTTAAAAAATCAACGTACTAAATGATATGTATCAGGCTTCGATTAGAAATAAAGTATCCTTAGATGCCAATGTTTATTTGTTGAATGAGCTCGATCTCAAAGCCTGAGGGAAGAACAGCTAGAAAAATTTGACAGTTTAAAGATATTTAATTTTCACCTACTTAGAATGAAATAATTCGGAGGAGCAACTGGAAAATATGAGTGTATTTATTGAAACTGTAAATTTCAACTCAACTCGCTCATCAAGTTTTACGGTTTGTGTAAATTTTCCGAAGCGCGGGACCATTTCTTGTGATGAATTGATTCCGTTAAGAAAAATTCTAGGACTTTTAACTATTCCCTTCACTAAGTTTTACTGGTTTCCAACAAATTCCTCAATAGCCCAGTTGAAAATTGAAAACAGCGTAGTGATTAACCTACTGGACCAAAAATATATGTATAACCCAACATACAAGTGATAATTTGTGATG
>JACJUY010003506.1:20216-31544 GCA_014220935.1 Platorchestia sp. MABIK
AAGGTGAAATGTATCAGGCTTGGATTAAAAAAAGTATCCTTAGATACCGATGTTTATTTGCTGAATGAGCGATTTCAAAGCCCTGAGGGAAGAACAGCAAGAAAAATACAACAACTTGAAGATATTTTATTTTTAGCTACTCAGAATGAAATAATTCGGAAGAGCAACTAGAAATATGAGTGTTTTTATTGAAACTCGAATTTCAACTTTACTTGCTCAAAAAGTCATACGATTTGTGTAAATTTTCCGAAGCGCAGGACCATTTCTTGTGTTGAGTTGATTCCGTTTAGAAAAAATCTAGGACGTTTCACTGTTCCCTTCACCAAGTTTTACTGGTTTAAAATTGAAAACCCCGTAGTGATCAACCTACTGGACCAAAAATATGTGTATAACCCGACATACAAATGAGAATTTGTGAGAGAAGATTTCCTTCAATCAAAATGGTCAAGATTTAAGGCTGCTGAATGAGCTCGGTCTCAAAGCCCCGAGGGAAGAACAACAAGAAAAATTCGATATCATAAAGATATTTAAAATTTACCTACTTAGAACGAAATAATTTGGAAGAGCAACCAGAAAATAAGAGTTGAATAAATGGAAAAAAGCGTGAGTGAAAAATTTATGTTAACTTTTTATTTTGTGGAGAACATCCCAAAAACTAAGATGTTGAAGATAAAGCTTTCCATTAGGATTTTTGGCAGTACGGAAGAATCAAAGGCATTTCAGATGAGCTGAATGTGACATGTATGAGCTATCTAATAGAATTGAAAATAAAACTCAATTTGATCGTTCTTGGTGCCATAAAAAATGGTCTGAAAGGGGAGATACTGAGAGATCCACCTTGAAAGGATTTTGATGACTTATTATGAATGAGGGTTTACTTATGGTGAGCTAACTTTTTCAGTAATGCTGTAATTTTTTTATTTAATGGAATGACTGGAAAAGCCTACTACTGTATTTAATTTATGAGGCAAATCTGGTGCACTAACCAGGAACTGAAGAACCATCATGTTGAATGTGGGTATATTTAAAGAAATAGAAAGCTGAAACAAAGGCCCCAACTGCCATTAGCCTTCATTTTCAAGTTCAACTGTTGTGAGAGCAGTTTTATGACTTGTATCTTTATGTATATTGTATTGCATTTCACTCACATGAATGTTTTGGCATTTAAAATTTCAACAGCTATTAGCTGGAAAGGGTAGAAGCCATACATTTTTGGTAATTAAACTTATACATTGTGTGTTTTAGAAGTATTAACTAAATTACTAGTTAGCAATACAGAATTGCTAACAAAGTAATTCTTTTAACCATTTCAAATTCAAATGATATCTCAATGATACTATTTTAGGTCAATATTGAATTTAATGGTGTCAACGATTTCAAAAATTTTGTTGCCATAGATATGTAATATGGTAGATATTAAGACGTTTTACATGAATGACATCATGCTTGCAAATGCTTAGTTTTTGAGTTATTTAACTTTGAAGTTATGGGAACGTTCATAAAATTGAACAAACGGACACGTAAATAAGCAGAAATACCGTTTTGACGTAACGATAGGTGAGGTTAGGTAAGGTAAAGTTAGGTTAGTTGAATAAAATAACCTAGACTAGCATAAGAAGACCTAAAATAACTTAACTTAACTTAGCCCTACCAAGGCCGATGTTTCCCACCAAAAAACTTGGCGTCGTTTGCGTCCGCACAGCGCAGGAAAAGCCAGATCGAAACTGCCATCAATGCTATTCTGACCTGAACTTTATTTCTGCTATATCTCAAAAACAAAGCATTTGCGAGCATAATGTCATTCATGTAAAACTTCTCAAAATGTCTAGAATTACCTAAATTTTGTAACTAAATTATAAAAGTCGTTGACAACATTCAATTCAATATTGCCTTGCACCGCAAGAGCCGCATTGAAACTTCTGTTAATGTTATTCTGACCTGAACCTTATTTCTGCTATATCTCAAAAACTAAGCATTTGCGAGCACAATGTCATTTGTGTAAAACGTCTTAAAATCTACCTTGTTACCTATCTATTGCAACGAAATTACAAAATTTGTTGACAAGATTAAATTCAATATTGACCTTATCTTAAAATATTCCTATTATTTATTAAAGATGATGTCACTAATAATTTATCTGAGAGCTTTGTCAGATATTCTTGTATCCATTATTTTAAAATACCTGTATAAAGATTAAAACTCAGAGTAACAAATGTTTTATGTGAAACATGGTTGCTTCTTTATACTTTGATCAGGTTCAAGGAGTCAAAATGTTAAATAAAAATCACATTTTATGCTGCAATTAAAAATAAATTAGTTGAAATGCTTTAATTCTGGTTTACAGATTGTGGTACAAATGAAATGTTTTCTTTAAGTAGTTTTGGTTTTGCAGGCTCCGACACCTAGTATTTTTACAAAGTGATGGCATTTGTCAAAAAATTATGATTTTTAAAAGCAAGAGGCAGCAATCATGAAAGTCATTATTCATATTTTAATGAACTCTGGTTTAAGGTATCAAAAATTGTAATGGAAGATGGTAGAATCTTTATACAATAAAATTATATATTTTACTAATAAGGTATGTTTATAGCTAAGTGAATTTTTGTATTCTGCATTTCCTTAATTTATTGAGGCTTGGCTGACTCTACATATTGGAATTGCATTGGTTCTTTCAAAGTTGTAATATTTTAATATTCACTTATATAAAAATTTATCAACATAATTTTTCAATGCTGTGCACAAAACTATATCTATTACTGCTAATTCACTTGAATTTATGTTTCAGATATATTTCCTAATTTTATTAACATACATATACCTATATTAGGTCAAGTCATAGTGTTGCCACTTGAGGTAAGTATTCTAACTGCAGACATATCAAAAATTTTCATTGTCAGGGAATTGTAACTAAAATTTATCTGAAAATGATTTATTTCAATTATAATCAAGATGTGTATAGTTCTTTATAAGCACCTCAACCATTTTGGGAACATTTCCAGCACAAGATAGTGTAGCATTTTAATTTGTAGTATGATGTTGCATGCAAATTTCAAAAAAAATTGCGCATGAAAAATTCTCGTAGTTTTGCAAATGCACCACCTTCAATCTTGTTGCAAAACAATAACTGATGTAACTATTACATCCCCACATTTTACTCTATGCTTGAGTAATTTATTTAGACCTGGCAGGTACACAAGCAAGAAGCCCAGCACTGTCTCCCCATCCACTTGGGATTGGAGGAAATTGTAAGCCGTAACACAACCCGTCGTGTCTTCTACCCTTTGAAAGTGCTTGCTTGTCCTAGTGTTGACTATCAGTAAGGATTATTTGCCTTTACAATGTTTCTGCTTTGTGTGGAACATTTTCTATTATTTTAAATCAAATTTAATTAGAAATTTTTTCTATTTCCAAGAATAATAGGATTTGATGAAGGGGTTATGTCATCAAGAGTGCTTTAAAACTGAAATTAGTTTGTCACCACTAACAAATATATGCATTTCATTTCCCCTTTGTGCAAAGCAATTTCTTGTATTCTATACCAAAAAATACGGGATTGTACTTGAAGTGTGTCTGTTGAAGAGTCCTCAATGCTTACACTACTTTAAATGTTCATTAGAACTTGTTTCATTACATGTCATGAAACTTTAGTGTTGGAATTTCCTTTGCACTCATTGCAATTGAAATGTTTCTAATTTTGAGTGAACATGTGCAATGACATTTCCAATTAAAATTCTCCTCAAGGAGAGACAACCGTCCTATCTTTTGAAATTAGCATCCCTAGGGAAACGATGCAAGGTCCCGAGTTGAAAGTTAGGCAGGCCTCCTTTGAGTGGAAATAAAGTGATTTTTGTGTTCCGGACCATTTTTTCTGTTCACTACTGCACTTTTCCATCACCTATAACCTAATTCTTTGACTTTCATCTCGTGTTCTACAAAACTTCTTTCAATCTTGTTGCTTTGATATGCAGGGTGTGGGGTCTCACTTTATACATTGATTCTTTGTTTTTCGTTTCTATACCAAATAGTGCCTTTCTCTTCCCCTCATGGGAACACATTTGTTGTGGTTAAGGAGGCTTAAATTTAGTCAAAATCAGAGCTTTGAATTAAGCGTGGCGATTTCTACTCCGATACCTTTAATTCTTATGTTAAAATGATGAATTCATTTGCTGTTATCGCCCAGATCTCGGAAACTATGAAAACAAATTTATGATCATACCGGAGCACGATAGTCACTGCGAGTCCTGGGCGACACTCTCACCTTTCTTCAGAGGCGGTTTCAGCCGCAAATCGAACGTGTCTCTATGAGAAATTTAGCTGTGCTTTTCAGAGGTGGTATCAGCCGCAACTCGAACGCGTCTCTACGAAAAATTTAGCTATTGCTTCAGAGGTGGTCTCAGCCGCCACCGGGACGCGAACCCATGTGAAATTCTTGATTCCGTTCTATCAAGGTTATTTGTCGTCAACGGATATAAGTTACTTAATTGAGCATAAACTTACAGATAGGGACGCTGCAGCACGTTGTTCCTCTGGAAAAATTTTAAGATTAAAAAATTTCGTGCTTAACTTGAATGCCACGCGGTTTAGTGCTTGAACTCGCTACAATGTGATTTTTGCAGTTATTTCCTTGCCCTTTGACATCGACTTTTGTTATAATTCTACATCTTAGCAACGAATATAATGAAGTCGTGACTTTGTACATGAAAACGTAATCTCGCTCTCGAGGTTGTTATTTTACACTTGTAATAATTATCTTCATGCTCAGAAACCATTCACTGGACCTGATGCTTGATGCGTAATTAGCACATCGGTCTATTGTACTTGGTTTTGATCCTTTTATGGCTGGCCATTTTTTCCTTCCGCGGCTTCTTTTTTCAATTGTTTTTTGTCCATCGAATTATTGGAACTTGCTACGACTGCTTTATCTCCTGTGCCCCTATATGAACATTTTTTAGGAGTGGAAATACCTATCTGGCTTCAATCAGTACAGTAATGTTCTACTTTTGAGTTCACTGGATCGTATCTGAAATCTACGTCATGGATCTTCCGTTTGTGTCTCAAAGTAAAGTCTACCAGATAAAACTGTTTGCGCTTCCAACGATTAAATGGTCATGTGGAGGCGCTGTGTTTCGTTTTCGTCAGTTTAGTGAAGTAATCGCTGCCACTCATTGGAGTCCGTAGCTCTTGTGTTCGTCTTTGTGACGAACTTGTGTGCTTCATCATTCCGAACTTTTGAAGTGGTGACCATAATCAGACTCGCGTTTTTGAGCTAACGTTTCGATACCTGTGTTGAGGAATGTTTACACACGCCGACCCTGAGCTACTTAATAATACCCTGAAAAACATCTTTGGGTTTGACATTATGGAGTAAGTGTTTCGCGTCGACCTCTTGACACGAGTTCGGGTTTATTGGTAGAGCTCTGATGCAAACTGGAACCTTTATCCCTCTTTCCATTGTCATGTGTTCTGCCGTCACCCGTGTCCGGACTGGCCGAAATGCCGTTTAACACGTTCCCTGGGTATTGGGGCATATGTGTACCATTAGGTAAATTGCTCATTCACGTACCGGTATAAATGAATGACATTATAACTGTTTTGCAACCTTTTTAAAAAATAACTTACACGATGTGAAATGTTATCGTGTAATTGTATTTTTCATATTCATTGGTAAGGATGAAAATGTATTAGAGTTATAAAGTCAATTTCTTAGACCGGGGAACGTGTTAATTTTGATGTTTCATGCTGTTGCCATTGCCTTCATGTTCGTTCTTTTCAGTCCATTCACGAGGGTACAACTGTTGTGTATAGTTGAATTAACGCTACCAGAGAAAGAAGTGAGATCCCCAGCTGGTTAGGTTAGCTATCTTTTTGTTGAAGTAGAATTGCGTTTGCTTCGTTATGGACCATCTTTTCTCATTTCACTACTACCCATTTTTTAACATATATTGCTTTGTTCTTCGATTTTTATCTCATTTCATAAACCTTTTCCTGTCTTGATGATTTTTTACTCAAGATTCATTGTGTGGGAATATACTTGCGCACAAAATGCAGAAAAATACGAGGCCCCGAGCTCAAGGTTTGGTAGGCCGTCCTTTAATTAAAATAGACGATTTCATGTTTTTGTTTCATTACGAATGATCTTGTTTCGGTTCACTGCTGTGCTTCTTTTCTACTCCTATTGAGTTCTTCATCGACGTTTCTCTTGTTTCATGAACTTCCTAACCATTCTTTCAGGGGGATACAATTGTTGTATACATGATAATATGCCATCGCAGGAAGTTAGGAATTAAGAAGCTGGAAGTTAGGTAGGCCTCCTTATTGTTGAAATAAAATTGTTTTTGCTTAGGACAGATCATCTCTTTCTCGGTTCACTGCCGTCTTGTTTCTCAGCGCCCACTAATTTCTCCTTCAACTTTTATCTCGTTTCTCAAAATTATTTCTTAGCTTAACTGTTTCTATGCGCAGGGTATCTTGTGTGGGAACATACTTTGTGCATGGATTTCTCGTTCTCTTAACTCCATACTTAATGGTACCTTCGGCGTTGCTTTCGTTAGAACAACTGACATCGTTGTGGAAGCAAGGCTCAAAATAACAATCTTATCTAACTTACATAGAATATAATATGTAGAATCTTATCTAACCACTTCCATAAAATGTTTGTACAATTTCATTTAACCACTTTTATATATTGTATGTACAATCTTATCTAACAACTCCCATAGAATATGATATGTGCAAACTTATCTGATTACTTCCATAGAATATTATATGTCCTCATTTTCCCAGGTGGCTGAGAGCGAAACGCCAAACAGAAACACCTGCTCTGCCGCATACTCAGCCTCGGAACTATGGGGCCACTGACTCCACCCCACGCACCTCCCAATCCCAAGAGCCTACGCCTTCGTGTTCTTTTCACCCAGACAACTTCTTGGTACCAGTTCACACCAAAAACAAGCACCGTAGAGACTATGTTCGCATAGACATACATTCCAGTCCAGAATTCCAAAAATGGGCAGGTCAGCGACCCGAACGAAAAGATTCTCCGTCCACCTCTAACAAAAACTCCGGTGTTGTTTACAGCAATCCAAACAACCCTCCAATACCAAATTTCTTCAACTCTACTCCGAACCCTGATCTTCTACCATCTCCTTGGAATATCATCAAAGCTAATGGCCCGCTGTCACTTCCCCTAAACTACGGCCCCATACCCATGAACAGTTCCGACTCGGAGCCCCCGACGCCCACCAGCTCCGAGATCCCGGCTTTGTTGCCTGGACCTCTGGCCGGCCAGATGAGCGACAGGGACGAGAGCGACGACGAGGCCTCGTCGACTACTCCGCTGCTGCGCCGTAGTACGGAAGGTCGTCCTGTCCTCGGGTGAGTATATCGAGTTTACTGTAAAATGCTGTTTTTTTCTGACAAAATTCTCTAGTTCTGGCGTTTTCTAAATGCAGATTGATGCGTGGAGACCACCCAGTTTCCAACTGTTTTATTATGTTGCCGGTTTTCGGGTGGTTTTTAATTGTAAAATTTTAACCGAAAGAGATATATATATGTATGGTGAACGTAAGTTTCATGCAGGAGAAAGTCGCTCCACCTTTCAGTAACCCGTAAGAGTCTGCATAATATAAGTGCTAAGTGTCTCTGACTTGTTCATCTTATGGTCACTGAATACTAGTGTTTTATTGAGCCTTGAGGAATGGAGATGTTTCTTTTACACATATTAATGTATCCGTGTACATCTACCCCGCGTTGTTTCACCGTGGTAATTTGTTCGTACACTTCTGTCACACGCTCCTGATAGCAATTGAAATCTAAACGTTCTTGAGCTTGACTTAAAATGGTTTTTGTTCTTTGATTGCACGTATTGAACAGACGCACATGCTGTTGAACGGTTGCTCTCAGCATTCTAGGTTGTATGTTGTGTACCGACTGATGCTTAATATGAATTTACAATATATAATGTGATCATAAGGGCAAATTTTGCCGGTTCTTGAACTACTGGCCAGGTAAAATTTTGGGAGTCAACACGGTGCTTCTTTTGCCGCTTCAATAAGGTTCTTTTAATGCTCTCACAAGATTTGAGGCTAACCCCAGTCGCGCGTTTAGGTCCTTAAGTGTCATAATTAGTGATGTAACATACCACTGCGTTTGTTATCGAATGAAAGATTTCCTTGAGAGACTGATTCATAGTTAATTTCCAGTGACTGTTCTCAAAACGGGCCTTGCGAACATGCGCCTAGTAGTAAGCTAAAGTGTTTCCCTGTTTTTTCTAAACTTTAGTTGAGTACTAGTTTTTATAGTTTCCTTTTTTTTTTAGGTTTTACTATACTATCCAAAGAAATTTACTGGTCGCGTGAAGATCTGTGATATGGCTGCTTTAACTGCATTGCTGTAGCGTTTGTTGTATTGATAGCATTTTTTTATAACCTCGAGGTATATTCTTAGCTTTTTGATGATATAGGGTAAATCCTGAATTTATTTTCGATGCAAGTGACAACGTCTTTTTGAGAAATGTTGCGAAGTCAACCTTGCTATATTGAATTTTTTTACAACCTTCGTGCCGGGGCAAGCAAGGAAATGTTAGAACGCGAATTTTGGCGTTAATTTTAACTTTAATTTCTTAACGTACGAACTACAATCTTGTATTAACTATTGGGAGCACTTGTATCGTATATCAAGGCTTCCAGTTTTGACGCGACTTATCCGTTTAGAGAAAACGTTTGCTCGTGTCATCAGTTCAGAATACAAATTTTGGGGTTTCAACTCACTCGACGTGAACTGCGCAACTTCAGGTGTGCGTGTTTATATAGAGTAACTCTGTAATTACGGGAAAAACATACGCATGCTATGTCATAATTTTACAGGTTTGCTGCAGAATTTTACGTGTTGACAAAATATCTCGAAAACATTGCAGGTAGAAAATAATTTGCTGCAAGAAGGGAGTTTTGAGATGCGGTCGCAGTTGCAACATTCGCGCCATGAGACTTTCGGAAGATCTGCCACGCATGTTGGACGATACTTGCGTCGTTGCAATGCCGTGTATGTACAAATAGCAAGGCTATCAAGATTGCTAAGGCCAATAAGGCATTCCTGCATCACGTAACTGCAACTTATTGGGCGTGATCGAACTAGGAAACAGTTTCTTCCGTGGCTAATAATTTTTATCATGACTAACCTCGTATATCTTGGGACATATTTTAGGATAATACTATGAGGTCTCGTAGCGCAAGTAATAATTTTTATTACGACAACCCTAATAATCTTGGGACATATTTTAGGATAATACTATTAGGTCTCGTAGTGCAAGTAATAATTTTTATCGCGACTAACCTCGTATATCTTGGGACATATTTTTTTGGGTGATCATTAAGCCACATAGCGCGAGGGAAAATCTTCAACACGACTATCATCATAATCTTATAGCATCTTCTGGATTAATACTTTGAGGCAGCGAGTACAAATATGAGCGCTTGTGCCTTAGTCAACAAATTCTTGGGTTCTGTGCAATTTCAACTCTGTTGGGCCAGAGCTGAGAGTTAGGTAGGTCTTCTTTTTGTTGAAATAAAATGCTTTTGTTATGTTAAGAACCTTTTTTTTTTTCGGTTCACTGCTGTCCTTTTTTTTCAGCACCTACTACTTTCTTCTTCAACTTTGATCTTGTTTCATGAACTTCTTTCTCATCTTACTGTTTCTATGCCCTTTCTGCATAGATTCCGCGATTCCTTAACTCCATACTAAATGGTGCCTTCTTCCTTCCTCTCTTTGGATCGCCTTTGTTGCGGATAGGGAGGCTTAAACTAACTAATAATTTAATCTAATCTTCAACTCTGTTTAATATTTTTTCTGAAAACCTGCCAGGATTCTTTTCGTCGCCAAAATAATCCATAAATAAATTTCTGCTCATTTTTTTGGCAAGGTTCGTCTTCTAGAGCTTGTTGACAAACCACTATCTTGTAGGGAAATCTTCGACAACATATCGCCTGCCACTATCAGCCCGTATCTAAGACACGCTTTTACGAGCTTTCGTTCTCTCATTGATTTTAGTTCGGGGATCCACCTTGTTAACGCTGTGAAATCTTAACTACTATAGAAAACCAAGAAATTTCTTCTGAAAGAGCATGATTCATTTAGCAACGGCTGCCCGAAATGCTTTGTAGCACTGGTCAAAAAGACAGAGTTCTCTTTCTTCGTGAAGATGGGCAGAACTCGATCTTATTTTAAAGTTATGCATTCATAAATACGTTTAAAGGAATGTATTATGGCTAAGAAACGATTGTAATGATCCCGCAAACTGCAAATGCTGCGTGCTTCTTGTGTCTAGACTTGATCTAAATAGGTAAAATTTGAAAATTATCACGAAAAAAAGGCAATTTAGGAAATCATTGTCATACTTGGAGTCATGCATACGATGTACCTACAGGACTTGTTATCAAGTCGATGCGCACATGAGCTACTTAACAACGCGTTCTTCGCGATTGCGGTGGAGGCTTTATCGGCTTATATCACGTAACTACCTTAGTTTACCTCTCTTTATAGCAAACTACACACGTGATTTGAATCGGCGACTTATAAACTTAGTCACAATTTTGCTAACTACCTATCTCCTGAAGGATATAAAATGACATTTGAACTAATAATCAACAAGTAACGGTAATCAAAAAATTTTGGATATTTGTTATTTGGTTGCCGAAAGAATGACTCCGAACTAAACAGATTGAAATTTTTCAAGTGCAAACGGAACCAAACTCGTATCTAACATGGTCTTCTCATTTCATAATGTCGGCGAAATAATTAGCAGCTCAGAGTTGTTTGGTCGTGCATCTAAACTTCCACACAAGTTACAGCTTGCTGCTTTTCTCCTCAAAAGTCAACGAGAAAATTGGTAGCTAAAATTTGTTTGGTCTTGTCTCCAAGCTGGCATCCAAAGTTACAAACTTGCTGCCTTTCTGCTTGAACGTCAGTGAGAAAATCGGTAGCTCAAAGTTGCGTGGTCTATCCAAGTTGTAAACGTGTTGCCTTGTTGTCAGCGAGAACGTCGGTTGTCCAAAGTTGCCTGATTATGTATCAAAACTCGTATCCAAGTTGTTAACTTGTTGCCAAAATGACAGGGAGCTTGTCGCTAGCTCCAAGTCGCGCGATCTTGCATCAAAACTCGTATCCAAGTTACAAACTTGTTGCCATAATGACAGCGAGCACATCGTTAGCTTCGAGTTGCGTGATCCTGTATCAAACTCGTATCCAAGTTACAAACTTGTTGCCAAAATGACAGCGAGCACATCATTAGCTTCGAGTCGCGCGATCCTGTCATGAGATCATGAGAGGGAGGAC
>JACJUY010003506.1:31983-43557 GCA_014220935.1 Platorchestia sp. MABIK
TGAAATCAGCTCAATTCCATGAGAGTTGAGCATCTAACTCTGGTCAAGACAGATTCGGGTTGCGTCTCCGTAGTCACTGCCTTTTTTTCAAAGCGAGCAGCTCCTCTAGTGATTGTTGGAAACGGGCAAGATGAACAGATGAAGTTACAAAAAAATTCCACTTATTGAACTTGCACTTCGCCTCTTCTCAGACAAGAAGCTGAAAAAAATAATAGAACTACAACGCAATTGTAAAACCAGCACAATCAATGAAAATAAAAATTATTCTAGAGTACATAATTGAAAGTAAAGCTAGCGTTTTATGTTGAAATTTTTATGTAGGGGAGATTTTGAGCTGACGAACCCAACGTGCGGGAATGAATAATAGACCCGGAGCTGCCCTGGGGCCTAGGCGGCTTGGCTTGTTAGGCCTACCTACGGAGTCCGGCCTGTCGTTTATAAGTGTTGCCTTCTTTTGAGTGCTCAATGATGTGGTGGTGATGTCTCTTTTGTGATGGTGCGGTGAGTGGAAGGATGTGTTTCTTCTTTGGTGATGAATGGAGTGGTGTTGTGCCTCTTTAGGTGATGAATGGAGTGGTGTTGTCTCTCCTTAGGTGGGGAATGGATGGTGTATTATATTTCTTCTATAGTGAATGGAATGGCATTTTTTTCTTCTGTGGTGAATTGAGTGGTGTTGTCACCTTTGACATCGATGGCGTGGTGTTGTCTCTCATCTTCTGTGGCGCGCGAAGAAGTGTCGCATTTCTTTGTTGGTGCGTCGCGTGCTGGGCGCTACTTTTAGCTCTGTCCGGACGTGGTCTTCTTCAGGCCCGAATTAAGTCTCGTGTTTTTTATTTCTGCTCGGCTCTGAGTGCAGCATTTCCTGCTGTGTTCGAAGTTACTCGTTCGGTGTTTATTGAGTAAATTAGCTGGCGACTTTCTATCTCAGCTGGTAGTAAACGGAGGGATTTCTCGCGGTGCTTGTTAATTTTGTTGGGTTAGATATTAAGTTCATTCTTGTGTCTCATTGCGTATTAAAGCTCGTGGTGAATACATCTTTCAAATCTTTGTACGGCTCTGCAATAAGTCTAGGTGAGCTAGCTAGTAAAGATGCTTTCGTTTGAACATCCAGTGGAGTAAATGAGTCCAAAAAGGACAGCAGTGAACAAAGAAAGATAGTCCGTAGTAGAACAAAGGCGTATTCTATTGCAACAAAAAGAAGGCCTACCCAATCTTTAGCTCCTCTCATTCTCCGTAGTAGAACAAAAACATATTCTATTTCAACAAAAAGAAGGCCTACCTAATCTTTAGCTCCTCTCATTCTTCCTCTTCAAAACCCTCATTGTGTATTTGCTGCTTCGCAAGTCACGACGGATAGCTTCAGTAATACCAGGCGAAAGCCTTCTAAAATATGTCCTTTAGTTTTTGTAACATTGTACTCTTAGTACCGTGTTAACTGGAGCATATTTTGTAAAAGACTAAAATTCTATGAGACCTGTACGTGTATTTCTTAGAATTTGGTCGTATTTTATTCGTTGTCACCTGGTAGACTAAACGAGAAGTTCCAATAGAGTTCAGAAAAGGATGGAAAATGAGAACCTATTCGAACAAAAGCCCACGTCCTCGGATTGTTCATACGCACACAAACACCAAAGAAACACATTAACATCATCAATGTTCACGCACAAGCACTATTACGTTCTTTTTCACACTGAATCTCTTAACGCTGCTACTACGCTTTGATACTTTTCAGTTTTAGTCGCACCACGCTCTTCAAAACTTAACCCAGTAAACAAGAGCAAATATCAGAGTAAACAGAAGTTCCTAGAATACTCGAATAATATTCAATTCACACGTATAGAAATGATATTGAATTCATACATGTCTCGTATTTCGCCTGCAAGATCCTGGAGGTTTTTTGTGTCTTTTGACTTTATATGTACATGTCTCGTATTTCGCCTGCTAGATCCTGGAGGTTTTTTTGTGTCTTTTGACTTTATATGTACATGTCTCGTTTTTCGCCTGTTAGATCCTGGAGGTCTTTTTGTGTCTTTGGACTTCTATTTGTGCCTGGAGGTCCAAGTGATGCCGATGCAGACGATTGTTTCACGCCACGCTGCTGTGTTTAGCCCACACGCTCTGGCGGCCAGCAACATCTTTGCAAACAGAAAAAATTTTCGTAGGAGAGCATTCGCAAGCGGAAAAAATTTTTGAAGGAAAGCTTTTGCAAGGAGAGCAAAATTCATGAAGCAACGCATACGTAAGCAAAAAAATTTAAGAGAATCATTTTGCGCTGCGGAAATATATGCGTATGCAGCAAAAACTCGTTTCGATTTCGCTTGCAAAAATCTTCATCTGAAGAAAATGCGAAAAATGACTTTAAAATGGCCCCTCAGGAGGATACAACTATTGTATATATGGGAATAAGCGCTCCTCAAGGGAATATGTGAGGGCCCGAGCTAAAGGTTTAGTAGGCCTTCTGTTGAAATATTGAACAGGTTTTTTGTTTTGCTATAGACCATGTTTTTTCAATTCACTGTTGTGCTGTTCTTCAGCTCCTACTTCTTTCTTATTTGACTTTTATCTTGTTTCATAAACGTGAGGGCCCGAGCTAAGGGTTAGGTAGGCTTCCTTTTTGTTGAAATAAAATAAGTTTTTGTTCTGTTACAGACCATTTTATTTTTCGGTTCACTGCTGTCCTGTTTTTCAGCTGCTACTACTTTCTTCTTCAACTTTTTCTTGTTTCATGAACTTCTTTCTTTGCTTACAGTTTCTGTGCACCTTGTGCACAGATTCCACGTTCCCTCAACTCCACACTAAATGGTGCCTTCCTCTTTCCTCTCTAGGAACATTTTTGTCGTGGTTAAGGGAGGCTAAAACTTTCTTATATAAAAATAATAATTGTTTCATAAACATGTTTCTCAACTTACTGTTTCTATGTCTCTGGTCCATAAATTCAGCTTTCCCCTAAATCTACACTAAATGGTGTTTCCCTCTTTCCCAGCTTTGGGACGCCTTTGTTGCGGTTAAGGAGGCTTAAATCAAGATCTAATCTAACTGTAATATGGTAATCAAATTTAATTGGTAAAAGAAATTGTTTTCTTAAAGAATTTCCATCAATTTGGTTTTTGTGATATGAATGTTCGCTGATTCTAGTGTCATCATTTATTCATCTGCGAATTCGATGTTTGAATCTGAATCAACGTTAAAATATTTCACTTGTGAGAAACATTTTATCTTATTATTTATATTTTCATGTGTTGCATTTGTTGTACGAAGAAAATACGCAGGCTTTTTCATTTGTCATAATCTTACTGGTTTCGTCGCCCTGTGTAAACGGCTATTCTTTTTCGAAAATAATCAGCGCGCGATTACTGAAAGTGTTTTCCAAATTCATGTTAGTGACCCAAAATATGAGATAATTATTGGATTTTCTCGTGTAAAATTTTATTTCTTGGTCCATCATGGTTTGTTCTTGTTTGCGAACTAGTCCTCTTGTGTTCAGTTCTCTCTTTGCTCTCAGCATTAAAAAATTCCAACATTATTTGAGTTTTTGTGATATGAATGTTTGCTGATTCAGCCGTTCCTCCCAGATTGTCTTGAAAATCTGAGTGAATCGATGACCATATTTCCCATTCAAGGTCCTCTTTCTTGATTAAATTTGAACCATATCCATATCCAAAAATGGGAAACTTTTTTTCTATGGGACGTACGTCTATGAAAATTTGCAGACTACTAGATCTCCACATTTGTAACAACTTATCTTCTATAAAATTTTTTCATTGGGGGCATAGAAAATTAATTATTCCTTATAATAAAAATTTTTTTTTTTTTTCCTAGTGTAAGTCCGAAGTTTACAAAGCTATAGCAATGAGGTTTGTTGCATTTGAAAGTAAATCGTGTTCTCTAAAACTTCCCCTAACTCATTTTTTCGATTTATTTCATTCCGAATTTATATGAATTATTTTGAAAGAGTTAGGGTAAAAGTTGTAATTTTAGGGAAAAAAGTCTACGGTAAGTGTTACATGAAGTATTTTTGAAAAAAACAGCAAGTACTAGTTTTAGAGCACACATTTCACTTTCAAATGCAACAAACCGCATTGCTCTAGCTTTGTAAACTTCGGACTTACATCTCAGAATGTCTTGAAAACTTACTTTTTTTACAAGATTATTTTATATTCAAAAAGCTTTTTCTCCTACAGTTTTCAAGCTACAGTGATGATTTTAGTATCATTGCATGCGGAAAAACAAGGGCTTTCAAAAGAATTGAATATTTTTTCGAATTTCATTTTTATTCCAAAGTTATGCTGTCATATATTTGAATTTGTTCGAAAAAAAAAATTTCCATATTTTTTTGTTATAATAATTTAAAATTGGAAATTGAAGGAAAAGCATTCAACTTTTTGGAATGTCCACGTTATTTTGCATTCAATGATACCAAAATCATTACTGTAGCTCATAAATTGTCAGAGAAGATGCATTTAGAAACCCCCCCCTCAAAGTACCGTTTTCTATGATTTCTCATTTTCTTTCAAAGAAAATCGCATTTTTTCATTGAGGGTAACTGATTTTAAATTGCATTTCCTATCAGTGTACCAAATTTCATTGCTCTAGGTTCAATAATAAAAGAAAGGTTTAGAAGGGGGACGCTTACCTTGAGAATTATGAATGATGAAATATAAAAATTAAATAAAAATTTTTTTTAGAAATTTTAGAAAAATTTTTTTTTAATGTCCACGTTATTCTGCATCCAATGATACCAAAATCATTACTGTAGCTCAAAAACTGTCAGAGAATGAGCATTTAGAAACCCCCCCCCAAAAAATGTCGTTTTCTATTATTTCCAATTTTCTTTCAAAGAAAATCGTATGTTTTCATAGAGGGTAAATGATTTCAAATTGCATTTCCTATCGGTGTACCAAATTCCATTGCTCTAGGTTCAAAAATGAAAGAAAAGGTCCCTAAGNATGAAATATAAAAATTAAATAAAAAATTTTTTTAGAAATTTTAGAAATTTTTTTTTTTTTTAATGTCCACGTTATTCTGCATCCAATGATACCAAAATCATTACTGTAGCTCAAAAACTGTCAGAGAATGAGCATTTAGAAACCCCCCCAAAAAATGTCGTTTTCTATTATTTCCAATTTTCTTTCAAAGAAAATCGTTTTTTTTCATAGAGGGTAAATGATTTCAAACTGCATTTCCTATCGGTGTACCAAATTCCATTGCTCTAGGTTCAAAAATGAAAGAAAAGGTCCCTAAGGGGGAGCCTCTACCCCTCTCGGGGGGGGGGCGCTAGCTCTGGGATACGTTCCTGATATTTCTACAGACATTCGGGGACATATCTCAAACTCTTTTAAAATAAAATAAAACAAAATCGTGAGAATCTCATTTTTGCGCCCAACTGCTACAATATGGTTGCCAAGGAATAATTGCAAGCTGTGCAGTCAACAAATACACCAGCGCCAAAAGCTTGACGACCATGTCATTATCACATTCTGCTTACCTCGACCAGCAATTATTCCTCATGTATTTTCTTCTAGTCACTTTTCGTGTGACGTGCTTCGCTCAAAATGAGGTATAGGTTGAGTCTTGTGTCCATTATCTGGTTCAGTAATATTGACAGGCGTTATCTGAGGAGATTCGGTCTGGTCTCCGCGTGTTCCCTTCGTAGTTGTGCACAGCCTGACTTCGCAACGTGACCGTTTTTTGGCTTATGTGTGCAGCATTGCTTGCTAAACGCGCGATCCTCAGTGGAATTTGGCGTGAACTCAAATTATGAAGACTTCACGCCGTGTTCAGAAAGTTATAGCCTTGTGCGTCTCTAGTATTTTTTATCTTGTGAGAGTGTCCGAACTAATTACTGACTGGTTCTTCAATGAAGAATTTTTTTTTTTTTTGCGTTTGAGCGAGAGCAATTAAAACATAGCTGCGCAAGCTTGGTGTTATTGTGAAATGCTATTTGTCCTAAGTTTCCCTTTCGATTTATTCAAACGTATTTTTATATGATGTGAAGGCTGAGAATACATGCGTTAGAAAAAGTGAAGGCTGAGAATACGTGCGTTAGATAAAGTGAAGGCTGAGAATACATGCGTTAAAAAAAGTGAAGGCTGAGAATACATGCGTTAGAAAGAGTGAAGGCTGAGAATACGTGCGTTGAATAAAGTGAAACCTATGTAAATATTTGCTATATAAAGTGTAGGGCTACTGTAGGCTGCGTGTCATGATAATAGCAACTATAGAGTATCACTGACTTGCATCGAACTACTGAGGGCTGCAGAAACCTCGAATGATGTTTGGATAAGCTGTCAATGCATGCATTGTAGCTCTCGCCCTCATTCTCTGGCTCTCTCAGTGTTTCCACCTGAGTGTCTTACGACTATATCAAACGGAGAGAATATAGGTGAGGTGAGAGGAGGCACTCATCTACATTGTCGAACTTGTACCTCGCTCTCTCACTCCCTGTCATAAAGTTAAGAAGCTACAAAAAATCTACGACTCATTTGTAATCGATAAAAGTATCAGAGGATTATAATGAATCGCCACCGTGTAGTGTTGGGATCTCTTATGTAAGTTAGTGCTCTGCAGCTGAGTATAATGCCTCCTTGTGGTGCGCCCTCACCTCTTTCTTCTCTAGTCTCATGCCAAGATAAGAGCGTGCATTGATTTAATAACGTAACTCAATCCGCCATCAATTGCTTTCTTTCCCCTCTTTGACGAGCAAAACTCTAACATCAATCGCACCACTCCTTCCTTATCGATAACTAACTCTACGTTGTACTTGACATTCGTGTGTGCTATTTGTTCTCATTTTCTTGCCTCTCCTCGTCACACCCTGTCATGTGCCACATCTTCTCTTTCTCTAGCCTAACCACGTTAGTGCGACGCTCTAGAATCTTGAGTGTAGATACGCTGCGGGACTCTTCTGATGTTCTCTATGGCTCTTTTGAGTCTCGTTCTGCACAGCTCTTAAGTCTCGACCTGCCGCTGTGGCTCTCGGTTGACTCCATAGTGTTCGAAGTAGCCGACTTGTTGCTCCATGACTGACGACATGTTCATCTGTGGACGGGCTCGCGCAATCAGAACTGCTGCTCAATGTACGCAGTGGTACGGTTTCCCCTTGTTGCCTCCGAATTTGCACCAAAAATAGAACAAGTCTCATTGTTGATTATAATGTGGTGGAGCTTCTCAGTCTTTTCTGAAATAACTTCTTCTCTCGTTAGAATATTCGCCTGGTTCTTCTTATCGGCACTTTTCTATTGATACAATTCCATTTGAACTCATTCACAAATTGAGTGCATTGACTCGCTTCTGAATATTAACATTTATTACCTGACATCCCCTCAGGGGGATACAACTATTGTATCTATGGGAATTAGCGCTCCCAGGAGGACTATGTGAGGGCCCGAGCTAAGGGTTAGGTAGGCTTCCTTTTTGTTGAAATAACATAGGTTTTTGCTCTGTTACGGACCATCTTTTTTCGGTTCACTGCTGTCCTGTTTTTCAACACCTACTACTTTCTTCTTGAACTTTGATCTTGTTTCATAAACTTCTTTCTCATCTTACTGTTTCTATGCCCTTTCTGCGTAGATTCCACGTTCCCTAAACTCCATACTACATGGTGCCTTCCTCCTTCCTCTCTTTGGATCGCCTTTGTAGCGGGTAGGGAGGCTTAAACTAACTAATAATCTAATCTAATCTATTACCTGACATTCCATTATACCTTATTACTTCCGTCGACTGCTTTCTCTCACGTTAAAAGGCGAGAAGTTATCATAGAATTGTGAGCAACTGACGATGCAAGAGTGGTGTTCTACCAATTGAACTCGTTGTGCGTGCGCTTGGGTGACACTTGGTCTAACCTCAAGAACACAGCCTCGATACCCGACGCTTCTTAGGAACGTGTCCTGTTGCGGTCGTCTTTCTCTTAGGCATGGTGTGTACTATGCTACTCTCCAGGCAGCAAATTTTTGTTGCGAGATAGTTTCAATAGGCAGTAGAATATGGTAAAGAGGAGAATCTCAAGACTTTGGCTCTTAGTTTTCTGTATCTACGCAATAAATCATTCATATATTCCAATAACATTTGTAAACGTGCGTTATTCAGGATGAGGATAAGATACTATGAAGCACCAGCATTTTACGCGGGATGCAACTTCTAACCATTTATTTGGTTGCAGTGAGTGGTTTTTACGAGCTTCTTTAAGCTCATTTTTCCCTATGTGATTAACTGGGTTTTGAAAAACCGATGTTTGTTTCCTAATTTTGTCTGTTTTTTTTGTAGTGTATTCATGTAATTTTCGAATGAATAACGAAAAGCTTTCTTGATGTATTAACGGGTCGAGTAGAATCGAGATACTAGTTAACAGTTTTTCCTAGTATTCGTTTTTCTTATTATGTTAGTTTTTTGCTCGAGTGTTCTGAGATAGATATCGAGTTAATTCCTTGTTACGTTGGTTAACTCAGTAGAATCATAAAAAGGGTTTCATATTGCCCCTGTATTTATTTGCTCACTTAGTTCTTTACTTAAATGTTTACGTGTTCTAAGAAAAAAACAAAAGTTATTTCCTTCTTATGTTGGTTAACGCTTTATAATCGTAATGTCAGTCAACATATTTTCTGTGTTCGTTTTCTGACTTTGTAAGTTTTACTTGAATGTTCGCTTATTCTATTATAAATAACGAGTTACTTCCCTGTTATATTCCCAGGGGAATGGGGAATGTATCAGGTACTGAGACAATGGTTTTAGAAGGCCTTCCAATTGGTGAACTTGAATAGGTTTTTTATTTGGTACGGACCATCTTTTCTTTTGTTCATTGCTGTCCTGTTTTCCAGGACCTACTACTTCCTTCTTCAACTTTTATATGGTGTCATGAACTTCTTTGTAAACTTACTGTTTCTATGCACTTTGTGCATAGGTTGTGCGTTTCCTTATCTCCATATTAAATGGTGCCTTCCTCCTTCCTCTCTTTGGATGGAACGTCTTGGTTGCGGTTAGGGAGGCTTAAACTATTATCTAATCTTCCGTGTTATGTTGGTTAATGCTGTAAAATTGTATTGATGGTCAACCAATTTTCCCGTTTTTAGTGGGAAATTTTAGAAAGCGTCTTGGTTATCTCAGTAAAATCGTAATGATAGCTGACAGATTACCCCGTTTTGGTGTTGAATGTTAGAGAACGCTTTGATTAACTTGGTAAAATATTAAGGATAGTTGACAGATTATCCCGTTTTGGTGTTGAATGTTAGAGAACGCGTTGATTTACTTAGTAAAATAGTGAGGATAGTTGACAGATTATCCCGTTTTACTGTGGAATTTTAGAAAACGTCCTGGTCATAGCAGTAAAATTTAATGGTAGCTGACAGATATTCCTGTTTTGGTGTGGAAAAATTATAGTTAACCGATATTCCCGTTTTAGTGGGGAACTTTAGAAAACGTCATGGTTTACCAGTGAAATCGTAATGATAGTTAACAAATTCTTCCATTTTGGCGTGTAATTTTAGAGAAGGTCGCTAACATCGGACGCCTGTGCACACCGACCTGCTGTCCGCCATGCCTGCCGCTCTGCCTGCAGCGCCACGGTGAGGTGTCCGCCGCTTCTGTGTTGGCTTTTGAATTGTTCCTGACGTCTTGTTGTGAAATGATTCGGAGTTTGTTGACAACACTCGTGGGTCAGGCCCATGTGAAGTCCCGACCTGAAAGTTTGGGAGGTCTAACTTTTCATGTTGGGAATTTTTGTTGTTCAGATCCATCTTATTCCGGCAATTCTGCATGGCGTGATGTTCCGAGCTGGAAGTTAGATAGACCTTTCTTTTGTTTATATTTTTTTCTGCTGTTCAGGTCCATTTTTTCTGGCACACTGCTGTCTATTTCAGCTCTTATGTTTTCTTCTGAAACTTTTATTTTGTTTCATAAGCTTTTTTCAGGCGGGCTTCTTAGCGGAAGAAATTCAATGTGGGAAACACTTGTGCATAGATTTCCGCCATTCGCCTTAATTCTACTCTGAATTATGCTTCCAAGTCTTCCTTTTTGAGCACATTTCATGTGATCACGGAGGCTTCGATTCAATCACAATTTGATCTGGTAGATCTAAACGTATCTTGAAGGTATTCTAGGCTCGGTGGCAGGATTTGTACGCCAGACGGAACAAGTTCAATGGAGATGACTCTGAAATGATTGTGGAGAATATGGGTGGAACGCGTGCTGTAGTTCCATACATGCAGGAGCAGGATGTGGTGCTGGTATCTTGTTACTAGAATACTGTTTCTATGAGGGCTCATGTTACTTCTTTTCACAGTGGTGATGTGACTGCCTTGCTATCGTATTAGTTTTTTTGATTTATTGCTTCTACGTTATTTCGTGATTACCTCACCAGCATGTGATCGGTTTAGTTACCTGTGATGGTCGTACTATCAAAGTATCCTGTGATTGATTTAGGGCCGTGGGATTCTATTATTATATTACGATTGCTTAGTGCCTCGTGATTGTCTCAGTATAATGTGGTGGCTTTAGTGTATTGGAATTGCTTTATTACCCTCTGATTCTTTTCAGTTTCTCTGATTATTTCACTATTCTAGCTTACATTTTCCTGCAATTATGATTTGTTTTTCGAAGGCTCATTAGCCGTTTCTCATAATTATTTATCGAGTTTATTTCTGTATTTTCATTTGTATTTTAAAGTTGTTTCAAGTGAAGCACAATATAAATATTGTGTAACTGAGAAATTCCTTCATGATGTTTGTGTACCAACTAATTTGCACAAACGGCGAATTGAAAAGTTCTTTGACTGACTTGAATTTTAGGGATAACATAAATTTTATGAGTTTATTCTCAGAATTAGATTGTTACCATTTCTAGCGTGGGAGTGCTGAATATGAGCTGTCATGATGAAGTGTACGTTTGGCAAGATTCTTTTTACAAATCATGTTCATGAGGCTTACATTTAGTAATGTTCTATTTGAAAATTACACAAATGTAAAAAGCAAACAAGTTGAATAAGATAATTATTGCACGGTAAATCAATTGCAGCATTAATTTTGAAGTTCGTTTTTCAAAGTTGTCGAAGATTACCATGTGACTTGCAGTGAAAATTTTATTTCACCTTCCTATACAGAAATTCTTTGTGATCAAGTGTTTTGGAACTGCGCTTTTCACCTTTTATTGGGCGTATCGACTGCGCCACGCTACGCAATACGCGACGACAGTGCTTTGATTTCTTCTCTGACAATAGCCGGCCACCTTCAATAAGCGACATACTTGGTCACGCTGCGCCCGTAGATCAATTGATTACCTTTCTTCAAAGTATAAATGCTTACGACGTGATCTGATACGAGGAACTCGTCAAACTTCTGAAATTACGACACTTCACATGCCTAAACCATTCACCATCAACTTTACCCGCCATTTTTCCTCTTTGTATATTCGGTACAATGTGTCAGAACACGAGAGCCTCTTGTAACTTGCTGTAGTCTGCCGTAGTCATAATCTCCGCGAGATTTTCCCGGCTACTGCCGGGGGGTCCATAGTGGCGTTACGCTGGTGATCTCGGTAGAAACGTTTTCGTAAAGTTATTATTTTATTGTGCGTTCAGGGCATTTG
>JACJUY010003506.1:53878-85242 GCA_014220935.1 Platorchestia sp. MABIK
TGCTCTTCAGGTGTTAGTGTCGTATTTTATTGCTCTTCAGGTGCTAGTGTCGTATTTCATTGCTCTTCAGGTGTCAGTGTCGTATTTTATTGCTCTTCAGGTGTTAGTGCTATATCTCATCAGATGTGTGAATTATACGTGCATGTTTCAGCTAATCAAGCGTTTCTACTCAACACATAAAAGTGGTTTTTGGAAAATCTGACTTTTTCGGCGTATAATGAAAAAATTATACATCTCATGATGTTTCGAATATGAATTATCTTAAGGATAAATAATCTTAATATATATCTTTATAACGATCTTACTAAAAAATATCTTAATTAATAAATAATCTTAATAAAAAATCGACTAATCTTTCACGACTCAATCCAAACTCGTTTGAACATCGAATGCTCGATGTATTACATCTGCGAAATTTGTTACACATATTTCTAATTACCTTTTTCGCACTTTACAATTTAAAACATTTTTCAAAGAATTATTCAAGTTCCAAAATTTTATAAAAGAAAGGAATAGCTAGTATTTGAGGTTCACCTATTGCTTTTTAAAGTGTAATAACAAGCGTTCGTAAATCAAGTGTCATATTTCCTGCATGCTCGTAAGAAGAGTAGAAGGAAAGACCAAAATCTTCTACCTGAATTAAAGAAATTTCTAAGAATTACACATTTCTCGTGGCACTAAACTATGTGGAGCTGTCGCATTTTATTATACTTGTGCATTATGTGTGCGTGTTTTGCAATCAAACGGTTCAACACGTTAAAGTGGTTCCTGTAAAATCTCATTTTTTCGGCGTGTAATGTGATAATTATAATAAACTGTGACATCGAACTGTTTAATTTCATATTACGATCTAAATTTGTGTAGTGGTCGTCGTCTGATGTAGCTGTGGTATCGCATTACCTTACAAATTTTGGGAATAAATAGTTTATTATGACACTCTTATGTTTCAAATTGTTCTATTTCATTATAGATATTAAGTTTGTGTGGTGGTCGTTGTCTGACGTGGTTGTGGTGTCAACGAATATCCAATTTTAACTAATTTACTTAAAAAGCAAAATATTAGCAAAAAAATTTCATTTTGTGCGTTGAACATTTCAAAATCAATTTTTGTACGATAGCCGTTATGTGACGTGAATATGGTGTTACAGTACTGGCAGTACAAGTTCCGAAACACGACCAACGTCACCGGCTCTGGGAACAACACCGTTCTGAAGCCCACCGAGCTGCAGCGGCTGTACACGCCCATGCAGGTCTGCTTGTCGCAGGCCACCAACTTCACGCTCCTCATCCTCAACGCGCTCTTCAGCCACAGGTGTGGACGCTCTCTTTTGACTCACGCGTGTACTTACCGCTCGAGTTACGATTTTCAAATCAGAGGCTGCTATCAGCCTCAGATGTGGATGCTGTCTTTAGACTCAGGCATGTCTTTACCGCTCAAGTTACGGTCATTAAAAATCCGAGGCTGCCATCAGCGGTGTGGATGCTCTGTTTAGGCTTAGGCGTGTTCTCATCGCTCAAGTTGCAATTTTTCAAATCATTGGCATCTAAGCGTATTTTTTCGACGGTTAACTCGTGTCGTATTTATTGTCATTTCCGTAAATGTGCCGAGGAACTCGGGCGCTTCGTTTGATGCGATTTGAGGTAGTTAGACTTGACATCACGTGAATTTAGACTAGACATCACGTGAATTTGTTGCATGTCCCTGTTAAATATGCGTCATTACGTGTGCGAGCGCATTCCAACGTTCTGTTATTTCGTTAGAATCGTGATGTGCTCTGTTTGTTATTCTGAAATAGAGACGTGCATTTCAGAATAACAAACGTGAGATCGAGAACAGATCGACAACATTTCAGACGTGAGATCCAAAACAGATCAATAAATCAACATAGCGGTGAAGAATCACGGCCCGGAGCAACACATGTATTGGAGAGGGACGAAACTCGCGTGTTGCAATAGAGACGTGCAGACATGAATCATCTACTAGTGCTTTTTCGAGTTGCATGTAGGAGCGGAGATGGGCAAAGCTCATCAATGAGGAAGGCAAAATTTTGTGTGCCGCATTTGCTAACCGAACGAGTTTGGCACTTGAAATCGATTGTGCATTGATTGTGATAGTAGATTTTTCAAATTTTTGATGCGAAAAATTCTCGAAAAAATACTGGAGTAAAACGATTCTATGCGTTTAAATTGAGATTGTTGGTAAACTCAATTGGGATTAAATGAAAAGGTTCCAGAAAAGTAGTTTCGCACATTGCTGTTGTCAAACGAGCAGTGTAAATTAGCAAATTAAATTCTTTTTAATCCCCCTCAGGGGGATACAACTATTGTATCTATGGAAATTAGCGCTCCCAGGGGGAAAATGTGAGGGCCCGGCTGAGAGTTAGGTCGGCCTTCTTTTTGTTGAAATACAATATTTTTTTATTATGTTAAGGACCACCTTTTTTCGGTTCGCTGCTGTCCTGTTTTTCAGCACCACTGACTTTCTTCTTCAACTTTTATCTCATTTCATGAACTTCTTTCTCAACTTACTGTTTCTATGCTCCTTCTACATAGATTCCTCATTCCCTTATCTCCATGCTAAATAGTGCCTTCCTCTCTTCCATACGTTTTTTTTTGTAGCGGTTAGGGAGGATTAAACTAACTTATAAACTTATAAACTTAATCTTTTTAATCGAGCCTTTACGAGTCCAGGTGTCATACAACACACCTCATTCCAGCGAAATTAGTACAACGACCACGATGACACACTCGGAGTCCCATCGAAAGGTCCAAGGTTTATTTCACGCTCAGGACGGCATACACTTTCAGCCAAATGAGGTATAACGAAGATAGTGTTTTTTTGGAGTTCGCGATACCGTGTATTCCTCATCCAGTGCCTGTATTATTTCTGTGAAGGCGCATTGTAGAAACCTATCGTCAGTGCGTATCTTCCGTGAAAGATTCCTGATGAAGTGAGTAAGAGCTCGCACAACTTCACAGGGTGTCGGTGAAGCGGCGACTGATGTCCTCTTTAGTGATGATGCTGCTGCTGTTCGCCGTCACCACAGCCCTGGTCAAGGTGGACTCTGATGATTGGCAAACTGCCTTCTTTGTCCTCACCATGATACTCATCGTCCTACTCAACAGTGAGGCAGCGTGCTAGTTGTTGTGTGCTAATTGTGTACGTCTTGTGCTGGTTGTATGCGACGTGTGTTGCTTGAGGTACGTTGCGTATTGGTTGTGTGCGTCGTGTACTGGTTGTTTGCATTGCGTGTTAGTTGTGTACGTCTTGTGCTGGTTGTCTGCGACGTGTGTTGGATGTGAACGTTGTGTGTTGGTTGTGGACGTCTTGTGCTGGTTGTCTGCGACGTGTGTTGGATGTGAACGTTGTGTGTTGGTTGTGGACGTCTTGTGCTGGTTGTCTGCGACGTGTGTTGGATGTGAACGTTGTGTGTTGGTTGTGGACGTTTTGTGCTGGTTATATGCGAAGTGTGTTGGATGTGAACGTTTTCCTCACAAGTTGCGCAGGTTTTGAGTTGATTTCTCATTCACCCTACAAGTTGCGCAGGTTTTGAGATAATTACTCAATCACCCCACAAGTTGCGCAGGTTTTGAGATAATTACACTCTTTCTTCCCACAAGTTGTGCAGGTTTTGAGATAATTACACTTTCTTCCCACAAGTTGTGCAGGTTTTGAGATGATAACTCACCCCACAAGTTGCGCCCCTGAACTTGCGTGTTACCCTGCCAGGTTGCGGGGCGATATTCCAGGGCGGGCTGTTCGGGCTGGCGGGCATGTTCCCTGCACGCTACATGACTGCTTCTGTCACGGGCCAGGCTCTCGGCGGCGTGTTCGCTTCTCTTGCTCGGTAACTCCTGGTCATTGTGAAGAGCTTAGCTGCGGTGCTTGTGTTGATCAGTTGTGTGGAGGTAACTACTGCTTGTTGTGAAGCTCATATCTGTGAGGGTATCTGATTATCGTGAAACTAAATTGGGTAGCTTTTGCTACTCAGTTGTGTCAGGGTATCGACTGATTGTTGTGAAGCTCAGTTGTGTCAGGGTATTGACTGATTGTTGTGAGGCTCAGTTGTGTGAGGGAATTGTCTGATTATTGTAAATCTCAACTGTGTTGAGTGTGTAGCGCAGTTGTGAAGGTATCTAATGATTATTGGAAAGCCCAACTGTGTTGCTGTTATCGTTTAAATTTGTGATCCTAACTTCTGTGAACTTAACATGACTGTGCGTAGTTGTGACGGTAACTTTTTATCAAGGCAAATGGTTATGCTGTAATTGTTCTATTTTCGGACGATCGAGACTTTCGTGAGTGAATCCATTGTAATGTTAGTCAGATAGTTACGCATTTTGTGAAGCGAATCTACGATAATTTTATATGAACAGCATATTTTTATTTTGGTTTAGACATATTTCATATCAAAGCCACTAGTCCGACCATGATAACTTCGTTATTAGAAGGGTTTAATTGATATTTGTGATTTTCTGTGTTTTAACCCTTTGTCTACCAAAACTCAAACAGTTCAGGGAGAAGTTTTCAGGAATAAATGTTGTCAGTACCCTGAAATATCAGTGAAATTGCCCTAGCATGGATTTTTTCTGCATCAACAGATGCTTACTATTTAAAAAAAAATAGAATTTCTTTATAAATGTATGCGCAGCAAGACCAATCTGACGCCAAAAAAATGGTTCAAAAATGTGAGGGAAAATACGAGTCTCAATTCAGTTTTTGCCTCAACTTCTCAGCAAATCAATGTACATTTGAAAACTTACTCAAGTTAAATAAAAAAACATTAAATTTGTTTCACCGTCCATGCACTTAAACTGAGTGGAAACCGACTGCAAATTGCACGTGCAATCCTTCTAGAATGTCTAAAAACATAGTTAAATGAATGATATTAATTGCCCTAATTTCGTCATTTAGTTCAAAAATGTTTCTCTACCAGTTAAATTACCTTGAAATTTTGTCAGTTTCACCAAACTGGAAGCACTAGTCATCTTGGCACAGGAGTTGCCGTCAGTAGACAATGGGTTAAATCTATAAGCACGAGCAGCAGAGTTCACTTTGTGTTGAGTAACTAGGGAATCTTCGTAATTTTTCGTCCTATTTCTTATAATTCACTGATTGCATTATAGCACGAATGTCACTCATATTCTATTATCGTTCCTGTTTAATTCTGCAATTAAAGGGTTTTGAGTAACTGCACAGTTATTTTAGCCCAACCTTTGCAGAAATTTCGTACTCAGAGATCAATTATCAGGGCCATTGTGACGACCTTCCGTTCACGGGATGCAGCTGTAACAATGCGCCCATATTCTAATTTCGTTTCTGTTTAATTCTGGAATTCGGGTGTTTTGAGTAACTACACAATATTTCTATTTTGGCGTAACCTTCTCAGAAATTGCGTCCCCGGCCTATTATCAGGGTCATAGTCACCACGTGATGCAGCTATTACAATGCGTGTTGTTATTACGCTCTTGCATGGCAGGATCGTCTCACTGGCGGCGGGGGCAGACGACATCACCTCGGCCTTCATCTACTTCCTAATCGCTGTGGTGGTGCTTTGCATCACCGTCGGTGCGCTGTACTATCTCGGCAAGACGGTACGTACCCAAGCTTTTGTACTGGCTCATTTGTGTCAACTAGAAACTGTAAAGGTCGTCCAGTTCTATCTCAGCTTAAATTTATATTATTTTCTGTCGAATTTGTCTCCTCAAGTGTATTTTGAAAATCACTGGTGGGGACAGTTCTTTCCTCACTGTGATGGTGACAACATGATGCCCTCTGCCGATCTTGTGACAGTAGTTGTAACGTCACAGGTTAGTGTTGCTACAGCAATTTTTACTCCTACTCTATTAGATATACATTCTGTCAAGGTCCAGGAAAAGCGTCCTCTTGATTTTTTCACCGTAGAGGAGAGTAGCTATAAAATAGTATATTTTTATGGATGAAGAGACCTCTTAATCCGTTAGCTTCTGAGGCAATGTTGTTGCGAAGAAACACAAGGCCTGCTCATTTCTGCTGCTTATCTGTCTTAGATAAATTATTCAATTTACCGAAGCTCTTCAATCACCTTGCTTCCAAGTGAGCCAAAAATTACGTTCCTAGTTTTAGTGCTACGACAAAGGTAATTTTTCTGGTTCCCATGGAGATATTCATTACTTAGCCATTCAAAAAACTCGCTAGGCATCATTTGCGTAGAATGCTGATTTTTTTCACTAATCTCTTAGCCAATTGCTCATTTGGAAGCTTTCTGCTTTCTCTTGCACCCCCTAAGACGTGAGGAAAGCCAAGCTTTATTAGCTACTTTATTAGCTACAGTCGCCACAGTAAACTACATTTCTGAGTGGTGCTCGACTAGATACTGCGCCACTCAGTTGAAGATTTCGCAATTAGGATACGTCGTGGTGGTACAAGGTGCAAGTAACGGTAAACTGATGTAGATGCGGCGCCTTGTTTAGAATCCATTTTATTAGCTCATCGAATAAAATCATTTCCATACCTTTGACGTCTTTTGTACTAGAACATATCAAAGATAAGTTAACTTGTGAAGCTAATAATTATATTTGTTTGCTTGGTTCTTAGGTCTGTTGATTGATAGCCACTGTCCAACACCCTACTTACAACGAAAATATGCGACTAAATTCACCACTCCACTCTTTAATAAAACATAATGCAAATTTAGAATTCCTGCACACCGTATCATGAATCCGATCTGCTACGGATGCCCATTTTACAAAGAATATATCCCATGTTTTAGTTATACAAACAACTTTCTATAGCGGGTCACGGATGATCTAATATTCATTTATGAATCTTTCTACAGCTAGTGGTGAATGCTCTAATATTCATTTGTATTTAATAACCACTTATGCATGTGTTTGCCAGGAGATGTACGGGCACTACACGTCGGTATCCGCGTCAGAGAAGCCTCCTGCGACTGCTGAGGAGGTGCAGCCTCTCACGCCCGGCCAGCTCGTGGCGTACTCCACCCGGGTGTTCAGAGAGGTGTGGTGTGGTGCTGTGGTGCTGGGGCGTAAGGGCTGTGTAGTGTGGTGCTGTGGTGTGAGAGCTGTGTGGTGCATTGTTGTGCTGTGTGGTATGGTACTGGGACGTGAGGGCTATGTGATGCAGTGTCGTGTTGTGGTGGGGTGGTGGTGGAGGTGCAGGGGAGTGAGGGCAGTGTAGTGCAGTGCTGTGGTGTTTCTGGGATGTGAGGGCTGTGTGGTGCAGTGTTGTGGTGGTACAAGCATGCTTTTCCCGCTTTCATTTTGTGCTTTTCAATAACACTAAGTGACCCGAAACAAGAATCATTTGTGAAATTAAGGTTTGTCTCCCAGATTTGGCCACTAGGACTGTCGGTGGCTGGCGTGTTCTGGGTGACGCTGGCCGTGTTCCCTGCCGTGTGTGTCAAGATTACCTCCACGTCTGACAACGTTTCCTGGAGCGGTGGGTCTTATATTATTATCCTTTTTTTTTTTGTGCACCTGTATCTACCATTTTATCGCATCAATTAGGTGTGTCTGGAAAGAGCTTAACTCACGTGCTCAATAAAATTATGGGGAGAAACTAGGAGAAAAAATAACGTGTTGTTCATCTGCTGACGAATGTTGTGTCCACAACGTGTGCGTCAATCGAGCATTTGAGACGCTTTCGCGGGGGTCTCTGAGGCTTTGATTGTCTCTGACCACCGTAGTTATTGCATTAGCTGATGTTTTGTTTGCCTGTGAAGTCCTAGCTGTTACTCAACTAGGTGAGGAACGTAGGATATATGTTTGTTGAGGTCTTACTATTGAATGCTCAATGAATATACAATGTTGAACTGTGACAGTACTCAACAACGCAGCTTGCCACGGTATGAATTTGCATTACAGTAAATTCTAATGATTCAGGACATGTTTTTTTTATCATTTGGCATGGTAATTCCAGTTTAACGATAAATTTGGGTACTCCGCGTTATTGTACTTTTAACTTTTCTACTCATATCGTTAACTCGTTTCGTTTGCAGAAGTGTATTTCCAGCCTGTGATGACATTCTTGCTGTTTAACGTGGGGGACTTGCTGGGGCGGCAGGCCGGCGGTTCCTTGCAGTGGGTGAGTACCAAGGTTTTTACATACGTTGATATTTTTAATTTTCAATAAAAAAGAGAGAACCAGGAAAATGGTATAAAACATTTTTCCTTAAAATGTATTCTCGAGACTGTGTAAGACTCGTAAAAATGGACGTTTCGAGCCTTCGCTCATCATCAGCAATACGAAATTCAAACAAAAAGTCATCTGTAAAATACAAAAAGAAAACAACTCAAAAAATGTTTGACATCACTTATTGACTAGGGATAAAGGAAATGAGCTAAGATGATTATTTAAAACAGGTTTCGTTTTAAAAAAGATATTTTTAATGTAAGATATTGATATTTTTAGTGTAAGTTATCATCTATTTGGTTACCCGGTACGATTGACTTCAGTTCATTCAAGTTTTTCCCAGGTAAATACGTTTTCTCTTTTTGTTTGTTGTTTGTAATATGGCAAGCCTTCGTTGCGAATACGGTGATTCAACTACGTGGTTGAGTTTATGAGTTCTCGGTATACTTTTGAGAAACTTGAAATTTATCACAGCCTAATATTATTAATCGAAGTCGCATGTCTGGTGACTTTGTTCACTCAGTTTATCAATTCTCTGTAAACTTGTTTTCTAACGCTTTTTTGGTGTATTACAGCTTCTTATTGTTGACTAATTTTGTGCAGCCGCGCCCGAAGTCGCGTTTGCTGTACGTGCTGGTGGTGTTGCGCCTCGTGTTCATTCCCCTGCTCCTGTTCTGCAACCACACGTCTACGTCTGTGCCGGTGCTCTTCCCCAGTGACGTCGCTTATTTCTTCATCATGGCGCTCTTCGCGCTCTCCAACGGCTACCTGGGCACGCTCTGCCTCATTTACGCGCCCAGGTACGGTAACGCGGCCTGATAGCGGTGTTGGGTCTGAGAAAACGCCTGCTCTGTCTCACCTTCTTGTATACCCGCTTCAGTAACCGAGTGTCTGGGAAAACGCCTGCTCAGTCTCGCCCTCTCACGTACTCGCTTGGATAACTGAGTGCCTGGCAAAACACTCTCAGTCTCCCCTCTTGTACACTCGCTTGCGCAGCAGTGCGTCTAGGAAAACGCCTGCTTAGTCTCGTCCTCTTAAGCACTCGCTTAGGTACCTAACAGAGTGTCTAGGAAACGCCTGCTCATTCTCGCCTTCTTTCACACTCGTTTAGGTAACAGAGTGTCTGGGAGAACACACTTAGTCTCACAACCTTAGACAGCTTGATAACAACCTATTGACAAGCTGAATTTGTTTAGTGTCTAAGTTTGACGTCACTGTACTTTTTGAACCTTTTTCTTCCAAGTTTTCTCATTCAACAGCTCGTTACATCTGTTTAATCGGTCAAAGAAAAGTGCTGAAACTTCAGTCTAGCTGTCACCAGCTTAATGGTCGTCACACAAATTACTGGACTTTCAATTCTTCACACTAGTTTTAATGCCCCTTTGAAATCGCTTGTTACCATGTTTTGTTCGGTATTAGTAAGCTCTTCTTGGTATGATTCTTGTTTATAAGGTTTTGGTTCTTGTCTTGCGATACATCTCAACATTCTCTCGCATGTATGAACCGAAGACAATCTTCAGTGCGAACACTTATTAATGACCATTAGTGCGAACCAATGCATACCCAGCATTAAGTTTTACTAGTTGAACTCTTAGTGCATTTCCTACCTATTATCGAGTTGATATTTTTGTCTTCAATACCATAATTCCTTTGAGCGCTTACGTAGATGTGAGTCCATCACTGTAGTAAACTCACAAGAACTTAATGCTCATTGAGAGGCATGTACTGTTGTAATGAATTGTTCTATTTACAATCCAGGAAGTATCCTTTTTAAATGCAGTATTTGAGCTCCGTCCACTTTAGACCTGATGAGCATCCCCTGTTTTTATTGTATTTTCGCTCCGTCTGCAAACTTCAAATCTAGAAAGCATCTCCTTATTTGAAATGTTTTCGCTCTACCCACGAACTCCAAGTACATTGAGCACCTGTTTTATGTAGAAGTGCTTTCACTCTCTGTCTGCCAACTTCAAACTCAGACAGCATCCCCTTTTTCTGAAGCATTGTCACTCCATCCAACAATTCAATACACCTCTAAGGCTAGCGTTCAAGAAGGCTTGGGATCAAAATTAAGAAATGTAGTAGTTGTAACATGGGTTTGCTAGCGCTAAAATCAAGAAAGGCAAGATTTGATGTGCAGGCTTGGGATTTCAAAAGCATGTTATCTCGTGCCTCATTGACTTGAACCTTGAACATGATACTTTGCCTTCGTTTTTGTTATCCTGGAACTCGCGCTTCTTCCTATGGTACTCAATCTTCGCCGTTTTCTACAGTGCGTTTCCTATGTGTAAATTTGATGATAACATCCAATTTATACTTTGACCGCCAAGTATTCATGAAAATTGAGTTTGTGACTACTGGTCGGTCAGCAGCATTGTGAAAATTCCCTCGTTGGCCACCGGTGGTGCACGTTACGGTCAAAGTGTTAATGAAGTTGTTTCTACATCACCAGGAGCGTGACTGACAGCAAGGACGCAGAGCGGGCGGGCAGCGTGATGGCGGCTATGTTGGGCCTGGGGCTCATGCTTGGAGCTACCACCTCCTTTGGCTTCGGCATGATTCTCTGATTACTTCAAGATTTTATAGGTACACTTCGTCTTATTACCTAACTAGTGTAGAAGTTTTTATTTTTATCTAAACCTATGAAGTCAAAGCGACTTTAATTTTTAAGGTGTTGTTTTTGACGATCACTTGTCAGTCACACTTTAGTTTCATGTAATGATCGCTAGCACAACCTGACGGTACTTCACTTTATTTGATTATTCAAATTTATGGTGAGCTTGTTTTTAGTTGACTTTTAGTTTGAATTTTCAATCTTTATGCTCTGTTTCAATCAAGTTTAGCTGGTACTTCTGATTTATACGCGCAGCTTTTGTGCAGCACAAATTTCTAACTAATCAATATTTATGCTAGATTTGTTGATACAGGCAACTTAATTCTGGTTAAAATGGTAACCAACTTTATCATATTCGTCGTAAAGGATACAGAGTATTCAAAATTTTGCTGCTGTACTTGGCTCGCACTTCTTCATGGGCACTCAAACTGCATTTTAATTTTCATCGACTGGTATAAAATGTGCGTAATTTTCAAGTTCTTCCTTCAACATTGCTGTTCAGTTTTTGTTCAGTATCCATTTCTGATATAGCTCCCATGTTGGAGTTTTATCCTCATAAAAATGGAACTCTACTCGTGTTCATTTGCGAAAACTTTCTTTCGTGCACATCTTGTACTTCCACGATCCTATCTACGCATGTGGTGCTAACCATCCTCTTCTGTTTAAAGTGTTGGCAGCAAGAGATGTGACGCGCGTCTTGAAAATTACTTGCGTCATCCGAGAGAATCTCGTTTGCGATATGTCTTCTTTGTTTTTCCTGCGTGTTGGCGTCCTTATTTTTTCTTCTATGAATTGAACTTTTATCTGAATTTCTAAGGTTTTCGTGGCCCTCAACTCACTCTCATGGTTTTACTCCTTGTGTTCTTGCAGTGTTCGTCTCATTCTTACGATGTTCATTATTTTCGTTCAATTACTTTCGTTGAAGATTTAATGTGAGCTTATCTGTAACATTGATTTTTTATGTCAAGTGTACGTAGTTATGGGTTAACGCTTCGAAGGATCTAGTTTACTTTCTCCTATTATCGTTCAGCCTCGTTCAAAAATCAGGCTGGCGTTATCGTTTTGATTTGGTTCGCTTGGGCTCGTGCACAAACATTATTTTCACTCTTCGCGGAGCATTTAGTGTAAAGTGCTATTACCATAATTTTTTGGGAGTGTTGTGTTGCACAGACATACCTAGTGCACTGTAATGACCAGGGTATGTTCATCATCATTGATCATGCTAGGCTGCTTCACTCGTGCAAACTTTTAATTGACCTGCCAATGCCAGGTTAGCTGCACTTTGCAAGTTTAGCTCAATTATGTGTTCTTCTCTGGCATGCTGTTTACAGTGTTGGCTTTGGTACCAGTAGCTTTTTTTTTTTCGAGGGTCGATTTAAGTAGTTCTGGTTCTCTTAAAATGCGCTTCCTCATCGTACAATGAAAAAACAATGTGTATGTGTTAAGTTTAGTAATAGTAAGTTCATAGTTATTTTCCAATCACGAGCTTACCTCTCCGCAATGTTCTGTTACCAATGACTTCACGGTGTGACTTCACACTAGGGGGAAAATTAAGCGACCCCGTGTTTTGTTGTAGAAATTCGCACAAAGCAAGAGAATAACATAACGTATAAATACTTCAATTTATTACCGAACTTTTTCTCATACACTGTGCATTATGCCGTTTTTTGTTGTCCTGTTCACTTGGTTTTCTCGTTTACAGCCTGGTGAGCGTTTTATTTTACTTGCATTGAAGCTTATTTATAAGCACGTCGTCGAATGCACTTCGTTGTATTTAGTTTTGAAACACTCATTTTATTGGTAACGCTTGTGGCGAGATATAGTAGAACCAACAATGTCCGTGAGTACAGCTGAGTCAGTAGCCCAGGTTACAGACATGTGTGCTGTGTTGTGAAACGAGTCAAGGAATACACAGATTGAGCTGTTACGGACGGTGTCAATTGAGTCTGTGATCTCGTTACTATGTTGCACGCGTATGTTTACGCTATTTCATTTGTCTATGGACTTTGTCGGGACGACAAACAGTAAGCATTTTATTTCAAGTTTACGTCATTTAAGTGAGAGAGTGTACAAGTTGGAACAAAATGATAGTCAGACTCGTATCGTGAAATCGTCAGTTTGCATCCCACAGTTCTTGTGTCTAGAGGACATGTGAAGGCATTCCTTAACAGGGCCAGAGTTAAGCATCTCGTAGCAGATAGAGAATAGAGTTTTGATGGGCAGGCTTGGTGTTTCAAAAATATCCCGTCTCGTGCCTTATTGACTTGAGCTCTTCATAAATTAACTTGATACTTTGCTGTTGTTTTTATTATCCTGGAACTCGCGCTTCTTCATATTATACCCACAATCTCCGCTATTTCCTACATTGCATTAGAGTAAATGAGGTGGAAACTCTTCTTACGACTCATCATGTGCGAGAGTGGGCTTCAGTTATTTGTCCTATGGCATTTTGTATATTAACGTCTTTGAAACATGAAGTTTCTGAAGTTATTTCGTCAGTTTGTGTACTTTTTGTTTCTTCTCCCAAATAAAAAGGAGAAAATGTATCGAGATGGTAAAATCCTTTTCCAAGTAGGAGTCTATACTGAAAGTAAAGCTTTCGAGTGCGACTCCACTCACCTTCAGCGTCAGGAATCAATAACAAATTTATTCATGTAACTAGGGGAACAAGAAATAATTCCCGAGTAATTGGGTCCTCACTATGCATAGGTAAAAGTCTAAAAGATGAGAGATGCCGCAAAGACTGTTCCATTCAACGTGGTTTCGTTTGGAGAATGAATGTGTTTCCTGATGGTCCTGCATCTTGCTTATTGCTGTGACATATTCTAAAACTAATCTCATAAATTGGGTGTTCTGTTGTAAGAGAGTAGTCTCAAATATTGATTTGTAAATCCTAAACGAATCAAATTGAAACTTTGCCAATAAAATAAGGTATCTTTAATCAAAAGTGTCTGGGACCTGAACTTTACCTCATAGTAATAGCGCACGGGAAGTCGTGAAATTTCTCCCAAAATAAGGAGTATGAATGCATGCAAATTCAGTTCCCTCAGCGCCACTCACCCAGTGTAGTGTCAATATAAAGCGTAATCATGTTAACGTGGGCTGACGAGTTCCCACAATAAATTAGTCTAAATCGCACTGCAATTAAAAATATTTCAATTTGTTCATAATAGAGTAAGTAATTTTGCCCTATGAAGTGATGTAAACAACCTGATTCTAAGTCTAAACGTGACACATTTTGGGCTGTAGATGACACTCCTCCATTTTAGTTTCACACTTTGAAGCACGACTACCTGTAGGTTCATATAAGATACGCTTTTTGTGTAGAAGATGGGCTTTTCATTATCTATCGTTATCGCTTTTCTGTGATGCTTACATAGAGGTGCACTGAATAGAATTATCCTTCAGCTCATGTTAGGGACGAGAACAACTCCGCGATGATCACGTAGGATGTAGGGCTTCTCTCATGGGAAAGATACGAGCATCCTAGTTGTGTCGTATTGTTAGCTTGTATTCCAACAGCAGACATGGAATGAGTAGGTTTATTTGAGAACGAATGAATGTAAAATCTTGCGTTGTCGTCGATGTCCTGTTATGTTCGCAACGCAACACTCTCATGGGAGAAATAAAATTAGGCATACTTAGCAACGATAAATCTTTAGAAAACATTTTCATTAGTTGCTACATTTTACGATTGCGTTTGTAATTGGAGAAAATTTTCAGGTCAACTGAAACGAAAGCGCAAGCTCAATGAGTAGAAAAGTTTTTCCTCTAGCCTCTCTTATTCGTTTGTTTTGTTTTGTACCACCATCAGAAAAGCTGCCTGTTCTGCCAATTGTTTGGCTCTATTGCGTGGTATTGAACCCGCGACGTTCGTTAATGAAAAAAAACTAAAGGCTCATAACAGACTGTTGTTCACAGCTCAGGGCTGCTTTTTGACAAACGTTCTGTTTTACTCACATTAAGATTAATTTTATTCGTCGATGGCGCCGACTTCCTGGCGTGCTTTCAGCGGTCGTGGGTTTCAGGAAAATTAAAAACATAATCTAGGAATATTCTCTTCATCAGATTCCAAATAAAATACAAAAATAATTTTTAAATATCAACTTTTTAAATTTACTACTCGTAATTCGCTATGTTAAAAAGTTCGGAAGTCTATCTTTTTCATTAGCTTCTTCGTTGGTTCAAAAATTCAGCTACTTCTGCAAAAAGTTCGTTAGATATTCATGAACCGCTCGTTTAAATATTCATTACGGTGCTTCGTTTAGGAGCATTCGCTCAGGCTCGGACGATGCACAAAAATCGATTGGAAACACCGTTGCGACGATCGTAAGATTCGAAAAGTCGGAGCATCGTGTAACAATCGCTTGTGTATTCGACTGCCGCACTTGCTTTTTGTCGTCGTGTGGTGTGGATATCCCACAATATCTTCGTTGTACAGAGGTGCGTCTAATGTTGAACGCAAGTTGGTAGATTTACTTGGTTTATCTGTGTTTATTATTCTTATTTCTGAGTTATAGAGGTGCCTTTAATATTGAACGTAAGTTGATAGATTTGCTCATGTTTTCTGCGATTAACATTTTCATTTTTCAAAGGTGCATCTAATATTTAGCGCAGAGTTTTACTGAGTTCTTCCGCCATCAATAGTCTTCAGTTCTTCTGCGCTATAAGGTTTTTTTCGTGAGATTTAGGTTATAGAGTAAATAAATATAAAAGCTTACCATAAATATAGTGTTCAGCACAATTTGTCTGTTCACCGAATGACACTGGATTCATCTTAATTTAATATTAGCCTTGCAAATGCAAAGGCATAAACGACAACTCCCGTCGTATTTGAGTTCAGATCAAAAATTTTTTTCAACTACTTGCTCTTCGAGTTTAATTTTTGGGAAATACACGAAAAGCATGCAGAAAATGAGCTCTATGATAATCCATGAAACCAGCGAAAATAAAAACGAAATAGCGTTGATATCTCTGCCAAAACGCATGAATAACTAACTGGATCGAGGTCTCATTAACCATTTCGGTTTAAAACCCTATTTGTGTTAAACGTTCAAGTGCAGTTGAACAACGCTAATAAGGAGTGTTAGGCCGATGAACTTATCCTTTTTCGTAGATGTCAGGTAATCATTCCAGATAAAAAAACTACTTGCTTTTGCCTATGTTTAGTGCATTTGGACCCCCATGAGACGCTAGTGTGAAGTGTTAGGTCGATGAGCTTAACCTCTCTCGCAGATGACAGGCTTTCTGTGGCTGCAGGCGACATCGTGCCACTTCACGCCGTCTCCGTAGAAGTTGTTGAGGATGGCCAGGCAAACTTCGTTGCCCTCTCGGTTGTCGGGTTGACGACGAGGAGGACGGGATCTGCACGAAATTTAATTTATTATATGATCTGAGTGACGTTTATTTCAATAGAATACGTGGATGACGTGAAAAGATCTGCACGTTATGAAAAGATCTGCCCGATATGGAAAGATCTGCACGATATGAAAAGGTCTACACGATATGAAAAGGTCTACACGATATGAAAAGATCTACACGATATGAAAAGATCTACACGATATGAAAAGATCTGCACGATATGAAAAGGTCTACACGATATGAAAAGATCTACACGATATGAAAAGGTCTACACGATATGAAAAGATCTACACGATATGAAAAGGTCTACACGATATGAAAAGGTCTACACGATATGAAAAGGTCTACACGATATGAAAAGATCTACACGATATGAAAAGATCTACACGATATGAAAAGGTCTACACGATATGAAAAGATCTACACGATATGAAAAGATCTGCACGATATGAAAAGATCTGCACGAAATGAAAAGATCTGCACGATATGAAAAGGTCTACACGATATGCATTTCCAGTATAGCCCCTGCACGGTATCATTTTGTATTCGCATGAGTTTGAGACACCTTAGCCACAATAAAGGTGATCTCGAGCAAGCGAAGATGGGAAACATTTAATGTGGGCGATGGAAAATGGGGAAATTTTTCGTACAGCTCTAGTATTCTCTCAAATTTATTGAAACAAAAAGGCAAAACGTAAATTAAAATCCATAGAAAACACCATCAGCTTCAAAAATGTTGTACGGTACAAAAAATTGGAAATGAACACAGTGCAAGCAATAATAACGAATCTGAGAGTCATAGAGTCCAAATTTAAATTGACAGTTCGTAATCGCACCTTCAATCATGTTCAATGCTGTGTGACCCACGCTTACATCACAATTTTTTTGCCTGTTCCGTATTTTAACTTTCTGCTAAGATTTTACTAAGATTTCAACGGGTCAGAAAAGCGAGTAACCGGGAATATTCTAATGGCACGTGAAATTCAACAATAAACGTGTTAAATAGTACAATTTAGAGAAAATTGAGATCATTTCACTGGAGCAGTTCACTGAGTGGACAGCGTGTGAGCACGCTATGTGAGAAACTCACCCGCCAGTGTGGGACCAATCAGCGAACCCAAAGCCGCTTCCATCACTCCAGCCCCAGCTGCCGCCGTTACGGAAGCCACCGGTCCAGATGTAGTCTAGACGCTCTGAAAGAATAAATAGGAATTGAAGACTATGGTCAGTAAGAGGTCGACTTGCAACTGTCCTGTCATCTGTTGGGCGAAAAAAATTAGAATGCATCACTTCACTAAAACTTCGGAGCGAGTACGAGCTAATGTTCGCGATCGTACATCTCGAGTCTCTCACTCGTACGAAAGTTTGAGCACAATTTATAACCAGCATTTTTTCTTTATAAAATAAAACGTTTTAAAAAGGAAATAAATGCCAGCTCAACTAAATCGAAGTGTAGCATGTAAATTAGGGGGTGCCATTTGGCTACTTTGAAACACAAAGTTTGTGGACGGTTTGCTGTTTGGTGTTGTCCGGTGAACCTTACAACATAGAATTCAATAGCAATCGGAAAGAATTGTGTAGAATGATTTCGAAATTACGAGGTGAGAGGTACGAAAAATAAGAAATTTAGAACATTGTGGGCTTCATCCGTAGTTTGCTGTCGCGCGCCCATCCAAAATCAGACGCTGTTTCCAAGATGAACAGGACGCAAATCACGCAATAGTTTACTCAGTGTCACTCTTGCCTTGTTAGTGCGTGGTGTACTTTCTTTTTGCCTTAGCGCTTGAAAGCTATGAGCTAGTTCCATGCGCGTCAATGTATGGAATTAGACGATTATAAACACACTCATAGCTATTAATGCTTGAGGCTTCATCCAAAATAGTTCAAAAGGACATAAGTGATGGAAAAGTACAAATTAAATTTTTCAATGACCGACCTAAGATTGGACTGCAAGAATTCAAACCACTAACGCGGGGAAAACTCATTTATTTGATATTTCAGCCCAGTTAATCGCAATTTATTGCACGGTTTCCTACACAACGACAACAGATGTTCTGAAGGAACAACATTTGATTAACGAGCAACTCCGATATAGCACAGACCAACTCACCTCCCTGGATGACTCTGTAGATATAGCCGTTCTCGCTGCCGTCGTTGATGTTGACTGCGCTCCATCCTTGGCCCAGGCCTCTGCAGTAGCTGGACGCGCCCTGGCCGGTGTACTGGCGGCCACCGTCAGCTCTCCATGAGTAGTGGTATTCCTTGCGGCCATTTCGGTCGTGCACCGCGCCGCCGGATCCTCCGAATGACTGGAATGACAAAATCATAGAGCAGCCATTCTCAACCTTTCCTCCATCATTGACCCCCTCGGCTTTAGGCATCAAGTACCAGGGGTAAATTTACCCCTGGTTGAGAACTTCTGTGACATAGAGGGTCATGGTCACAATCGACAAAACGAAAGTTTTCGTTTTCGTTGTATGATTGGCAGAGGCGTGTGGTGTAGACAGCTTTACTGGAATGATAAAATCGTAAAGGATTCCTAAGAATCGATCTATTGGAAATACATGCATATAGAGGGCCATGGTCACAATCGGCGAAACGAAAGTGTTAGTTTTCGTTGCACGACTGTCAGAGGTGTGTGGCGTAGACAGCTTGTGTTTAGCAGTCCAGCAGCTCATTTTGTGAACCAATAGCATACTGTCGAGAACTATAATTATAATTTACTTCAATGAAGATATGTCCGTCACGTAGAGAGTTTAATAACGTAAGAACCCTCGATTTTACAAACCCAATGTATTCAAAATGAAGAGTTCATTTGTTCCTAATTTCCCTAAGCCATGGAGAAAAGGCTTTTTGGGACTGAAGTGAAAAGTTTAGTTCACAGGCACCAGCTGAGGAAGAAACTGATCTCTGTTACGTTCTCACCAAAAAGGTACGTGAAGTACAAAAAATTTCCTTTGTTTACCTATTTTAATTTATTTGTAGTTTGAGAAAAAAGAGTATTCATGTTTCCTGTTTCAGTTATGAAAACTAGGTGAATAAATTTTAGAAAAACTGAAAGCTAGTTCAAAATAACTAACAGATCCCATACAATAGTTTAGTTCGACGTTAGTTCGCTTTAGCATCAGCGCGAAGTGAAGTTTTGATTTTCATTCACGAATCAAGATTTTGGGACGCCGCGAAAATCTCTGCATTCGAAATCACTTATTAATTTTGTTTCTATTGATACAAAAATGTGTAAAAAAGTAAGAAGCCAACGCTGAAGGCAGATGAAATTTACCTGCCCAGCTTAAACATCATAAATAATGAAGTTACTAATCTTTATACCTCGACCATTGCTGGTAATTTTACTTGAACGTACTCGTAAGTATCTACACTTCTTTATTGGCTAAAAAACGAGCTTTAAAGTCAGCGCGAAATGCTCCGAAAGTTTTCGAATCGTAAATCGTTCTGCTGTGACCGTATTCAACTTTTTGATGTTCGTAGTGGATATTTTACGGTAATATCTTCGGCGGAAAACAGTAATTTTCTCAAGACTTATCTGTTTTTTGTAGAAAGCTTTCTGATCGGTTCAAAGTACTTTTTGCGTGATTATTTATACTGATAATAATTATATAAATGAATTATTTAATTCGTACAAATTGATTATAATTAAGTAACTCGTTGTAATAACCATATTCATGAGCGTTAAACAGGGTTTACTGGCATTTACTGAGTCTTCTAAGTTCATCGACGTACACGTTATTAATTTAAAATTTAATAGAAATAGAAGGAGCATATCATACCGTCATGATTTCATATTCATACAAAAGAATTGAAAAGTTATTAACCGTGAGCGCACCTACGTTATTATACAAAAATTCATGAAAAAACTTTTCTTTTCTGCCTACAACAAAGAAAGAGTCTTAAGTTTAGACTACGCATCCGAAAGAATTCTCCCTTTCACAACATCTACGGTGGTATCTCACTCTCTACATCATTGATGGAATTCTCACCTGTACTACGCCTCATTCACCCTCTCCCCCCCTTCACTGGTTGTGCCGCCATTGCTAGTCCCTGTGCTGCTACCTATGCCAGTGCCATTCGTCAACCATGGCCAGTACCCGAGCTGGAACCCATGTTTTTGCTAATGTTATAACCCATGTTTTTGGTAATGTTATAACCCATGTTGTTGTCATGCTACTGCTATAACCCATGTTACTGGACATGCTACTGTTAATGCTAGAGTGCATCCTAAATACGTAATTTACTCCAGAGTTCGCTGGTCAAGAGATGAAATGTTAACATGAATGAACCGGTGATTGTGTGTGAAACTTTATGATTGCGAGTGTGTTTTGTTGGTACCTGACCATACTTGGTGTCTGACGGCACGAGACAACTCGAGAATGTGAAACTTGGATCGTTTCTGTTGTCATTTTCAATTCCACTCTATTGTATGCTCATGCTTACGTTCTGACGAGGCTGGAAGCTCTGCCGCCCGCCGAAGCCTGGTGATTGGAAGAAGCCGCGTTGGGCCGCCACGAAGCTCACCGCACACAACAAAATTATGCCTCTCATCTGCACACAAAATTTTCTGAACTGAGTAAACTTAATGCAAATATTGCAATTATGCCTCTCATCTGCACACAAAATATTCTGAACTGAGTAAACTTAATGCAAATATCGTAATTAAGCCTCTCATCTGCACACAGAATGTTCTGAAATAAGTAAACTGGATACAAATGTCGCTTCATGAAAGAATCACCAATTTAACTCTCTGCCTTTTGAATATTTGTAACGCTTATTTGCGTTATTAGAGTCACTTTTATAAGGCACTGGCGTCAAGTTGTCACTGATAGCAGAACGAGAAAAAATGCTGCCCTTCGGCAGTGAATGTCAGAGAACACATGAGGGCATAAATTTGACGTGCAGCGTACGTACAGGCTTATTTGAAAAAAGACCGTACGATTCTTTGGGACTGTGTTGGATTGCAACTGTGTATATCATTAAAATGCAAATGTCTCGTACTTGCAGAAAAAGAAAGCAAACATTTTAGGTTGTTGTTAATAACAAATGGTTTGTTTTCTTCTTTGAATGCGTTAAGTTTTCTGTCAAGTTTCATTTACTGGAAAGTTCCTAGTAGAAATGGTAAGTTGTGTCATTAGAGCAGAGGTTTTTCTGCAGCAACCACCACGCACGGAACAGCTGTTCTCACACGTCTACTTCAGCGAGGTTCCTGAAAGTTGAGCCATTAAGTCACAGTCATTAGCTGAACGTGAAAGATAACAGATGTGTTAGCAGAGCGGGAACAGAAGGATGAATGGGAAGTTTCCCAAGAGTGTGTCTTGCTAACCAAGTGATGAAATAAACTGGTACGTAGAGAGTTTTGTGCCTCGGGTTGAAATTCTTCTGCCACAAAGTAATCGAGGAGGTGTGACTTATGCGTTAGAAGTCGCTAAACTCACTCAGGCCCGTAAGCTTATCGCATTTAAAGCTGTCTAAAGTTATCGTATTAAAAAACACTTTTCTTGATGAATCATTTGTTTAATTTTTTTTTTAAATATCTGAAATTCTCGTCCAATAGTTCAGATGAAATAGCACGTAAAAATTATTCTCATGTTATCCTTAACTATGGACCTTACTTCCTGAACAAATCATCAACGTATTAAAAAAACTGAGAATTGATGCCAAGAACATTGCCAAGTATTTTTCCAGCTTTTAATAGTTTTATTCAAATCATTTATTTATCGAGGTTTTGCATCTGAGCTCGAATCCAATCAAGTTGTCATGGGATAGATGAATAAACCGTTGGTTCTCTCGGAAACTGTTACCTATCACACGGTCACCAACCCTACAAATTAGTAAATACCAGAGAAATATTTAAGGGATTTACCTGATGAATCACTAGACTGTTGATCATGAGAATACGTGTGTTTATGTTACAAAAGTAGACGAGAGAATACTTTGTGGACCGCTGCTAGATCAGTGTATCGATACATACTGTGAAGTGCTCAGTGTAAAATTGCGTACAGACTGTAGAGTGATCGGTGTGAACTGACCTACAAACTGGAGTGATCAGTATGACGGACTTTTTCACTTTTTACGTATCAGGGAGGCTTTATGGAGCTATAACTTCAAAACCTACGAACTACAATAACGACAAAAACAGAAGCGGCATTCAAATTAGAACGGCTCTATGACGCTGTAAAATTTTTACCACTTCGTCGCACGTGGGCAAAAAATAATTCAATTCTACGCATTGCAAATACATATACATAATACATAATACATAATACATAATTCATAATACATAATACATACATAATACATAATACAGCAGCGACCAACAAAAACAGAAGCTGCAGTCAAATTAGAGCGGCTCTTTAATGCTGTAAAAATTTCGAACGCCCCATCGTACGTGGACAAAAAAAACTCGCTCTACGCATTGCAAATATAATACAGGGTGGCGCATATGTAACGCACCCTTTTAAAAAATTAATAATAAATAAACTATGAAAGGTATAATGATAGGGTTAATTGCAAACGATGGAGGAACTCTTAAAGTTTATTTACATGTCGTATCCTGTCTACAGATACCCAGTGTATATTGCGATAATAAATAAGGGTGCGTTACTTATTCGCCACCCTGGATAATAAGCAGCAGCAGAGCCCCGCCGCTTCCTTCTCTCAAGTCACAAGCTACACCGCCTCCCGCGCCAGGGTCACCATAAGTCACTTTCACTTCCCTGCAAGCCTACGTTTGTGGTGGACGCTGATCGCTTTTTTGCGAGGCTTCTTCAGTGTTGGATGCTTATGTGACTACATGGATTCCAGTTACTGCTGTGAGGCTAGAGGTTCAAACCACCGTCGTAATGGAGAATTTTTTTTGTAGGCTTAGATGCGCTACGTGCTGTCTTTTGTGACCAAGAATCAAGTTAAAGTTTTTTAAATATCAATTGAATGCTTATTTAAAAAACTTTAACTTGATTCTTGGTCACAAAAGACAGCACGTAGCGCATCTAAGCCTACAAAAAAAATTCTCCATTTTGTTGTGTGCGGTGAGCATCTGGTTGCCCTACAAGTTTGAAAAAATATCAAAGTTGAGGATTTCGGCCTCAAAATAGCAGTACGTTGCGTAGTTAAGTCGGTTGTAGGAACTAACTCGATCCGCGCTTTTCCTTCATTCTGTGAAATTTGCTTTGCATTTGACAATGACCGTTATATTCGGGATAATGCAGCTGAGGAGATTGAACCATCAACGAAATTAGTAAATTTTCAACATACGCGTTGTTCTACATGCTATTTTTTTAAATTGGTTAACACTAGAACGCCGTAAAACACACCGTATCTATACCGAGAACCTTTATTGAAAGATTGAAAATAAAAAGTTTATATAATAAAATAATAGTACTAAAGAGTACGACTGAAAGGTAATTCTTCGCTATTCGACGAAGAATCAAAAGCTCTCGAGGAGTGTTGCAAGACCACTGTGGGCACCAGCTCTTCCTCCTTACCATAATTGGCTTCTTAATTCTGAGTGCAGAAAAACTGAGAACCACATGCTTAGGGTACTGAGAAGATGTCATAAGATGAGAGTGAAGGGGGCCTAGCTAGATTTAACCTACGAAGTGAAAGGAAAAGTGTTTGACCCTCTGGACAAATTCTTGTATGCTGACCTACACGTCTAAATGACACCTGTGTCTGTTCAGCGAATGAGAACTTCTGGCAAATACCACGAACCTTTCGGGGCACATCATGTGTGTGTCGAACGTTGCATTTAACTCCTGTTAAGAAAGTGTTTCTCTCCTCTACTGACTGCGGAGAAACTTTACTTATGTGGGGTTTTTGCGAGCCAACTTTTAATTTTCTACTCTTCTTTAAATATGAAAGAAGAAACGATATCGAAGACATAAATTAGAATGAAGGTTATAATTTTCATCATTAAACTGTTTTATAACGATCTACTTAGTGTGACGTTGCATGTGTTTCGTATGGCTCCGCACTCTATATTTTACTTTAAAAAAAATTATCGCAATTTCTTTGAAACCTGTTTATTATACAGAGAAGTAAGAAACCAAACGCTGATTGCATGCACTTAACACCACAATGTGTGTATTCATTGCGCTACACATCCCAGAATGCTTTCAATGGGAATGAGAATTTAAGTTCAATCAACAGGAACGTGGTCAGAAAGTGGAACAAAGATCACAACTCCTTCGGAGACGTGCAATGCCAAGTAAAGCACTGGGAATTTCGCAAACGATTTAACCTCAAGGTCGGCGTTGCATGATTCTAGTAAACGTAGTCCTATGTGAACAACTTTCACCCCAGCTGCAAAACGCGAGCAATATCTTGATTGATTCTGAGTGCTGGGTGTGGTCGAAGAAAGATTTGAGACCGAAGGTGCGTGCGTGATGCCAGGAACGGAGCGCTCTGCGGCGTTGTAGATCTGATTGCTAGTCCCCGGTACATCTTACATTTTTATTTAACTACTGTAAATCTCAGTACTTGTTTTGGTATCGCAATGTGGATTTCAAATGTTTGTGGAAGTTGGTTTTGTTGCTTTAAAAACGCTGAATGTTAACGGAAAAATCGGAATATCATACTTGAAGTACAAGCATTCTAATTTGTTTTAAATTATTAAGCAAAATTAAAGTACTTTAAATATTATCAAGGGCAACAATGAAAACGTAAACATGCGTACCTAAAATTCATGCAACCGAACTGCGGATGGTTGCCTTCATATCGCGAGTGCTGGTGATGGATACAAGTTACAATTACTCTGTTCATGTGAACAAGGCTCTCTTGCCTCGTCCACATGAACCGAATAATTACAACTTGTGTCCAGCTAGTAAGCGATGTGTGTGCCGAAGTTTAGTCGTGTATGAAGTTCATTTGGCAAGTCATACTCGCGTGCAAAGGAGATAAACCTTGGCGCACGTCGGCAAACGCTGTGGCCACAGCATTGTGAAGCTGAGCTCATTTATTATCGAGAACTATAACCGATTCACCAATCAGACTGAAGGATAAACTCTCACGCACGCAACGCGCAACTTAGTGCTAGTCGATAACATCGAGATGACAGCTCACTGACGCAAGTCATCGACCAATACAAAAGCGGAACGGAGTACATTTTTCACACCATGGGAAAAACTCGTAGGAGATAGTCAGTTCGTGTCTGGGAGAGAAATAAAATTTCAATCGTCTTTGAACAAACAAAGATTTTTTAAACTATGTTTTTTTCAACTGAATTGTAATTTCTGAATTTAACTTTCACGGGAGCAAACGAGGCGATCAGACCTTGTTAAATGCACGGCTTGTTGAACCGTCTACGACTCGAAATAAATATGTTGAGATGAACTGTAAGGAATTCATTTTTACGAATTGAAACCCATTAATATTTTACATCCTTGTTGGCGCCTTCATGAATGTCTTTGACACGTTCTGAACTTGTTTGAATGAATATATGGGTCATTTACTCTGTATGGTTTCTAAGGTGAAAATTATTCGCTAGATATGTTGTACCGAACACTTAAGAGTTGCTGAATCATCAATATTGATGCTAGACTACTGAACGTATTTTCTGCCCCTAGAGTGAAAATTTGATCGTTTTTGATTACATAAAGTGATTTAAAAATTCATCAACACGTATCTCAAACATTGGTTTCATCTCTATGATATTTTGTAAAATTTTTATTTCAACTATGAACTCCTTGCAATGTGACCGCCTGTTCTAAATTTATTCGGATTGATTCGAATTGAAAAGATTGACCAAAATCTATGAGCATCAGATCATCACGATACTGCGATTGGAGAGGGCAAATGCTTGTCAAGTCAAATTTTATTTTGCCAAGAAAATTTTACGATAATTTACCATCATTCTTATATGCAAGTGAACAGTGCAATTCAACAGATTGTCTTAGTATTTTTAAATGAAAATTTTACGTGCTCGTTTTCCAATGAGAATTTGAAGAACCGAAAAGAAGAGCATCATAACTAATTTTTTTTTCGTTTGTATTTCCTCTGACGGTAAAAGTGTTTGCGTGGTACAATAATTTAATTCGTGAGGAGTAATAGTGTACTTAGCGTATGCAAAATAACGGGTAAACATAGAATGCGTTCTCCCATTTGGGGACTCGTCACCTCTAGCTTTGGAAGGTATGATAATTGCAACGATCAATGAATTGCTCTCTATGTAACTATGCATGGTTGTTTCAATCGTTCATGAAGCTGAAGTAACTCAGTTCCCCTGTCATTAATTCTCATGCTTAGAAATAGAAACAAAATAGCATCTTTCAAAACATGAACAAAATGTTGAACCTGCTCTGAATAATTTCTAATTTTCTTAACGTCATACGTCTGAGCGTTAAAAATAGTCCTCCAGCCTCACGGTGAGCTGGAGCTTCAGCGTTGCTTGACTCGAGCTTATGCTGCCAAAATTAACCAATCGTGATTTTTTCTCAAGTAAAATTTGGCCATTAAAATCACACAGCATCTGGCGACCCTGAATAACTAAATAATATAGAGGAATATTATTGGGAAATTTTAATTGGACAAGGATCTAACTCAAGAGTTTTGATCAGGAAAATGGCAACACTAGCTGGAGCTCCAGCTAGGTACCCTCACCAGCTGTTGACCTCCAGGAGGCGAACCGCATTTGAAAGTATTAGCATGAAAGTCAACCAGGAAGCTGGGTGATATTTATTGCAAGAAAGGAAGCGCGAAAACCGCACAAGTGTGTCTCGCTAGCGGTCAGGTGCCTGCTGACAAAATAATCTTACTAGTCTAATCTTGCTATATTCCAGTCCCAGTTATATTCTTCCAGTTATAATCTTGTTTGGCTATCGGTCAAAAATCTTTCCAATGGTTTCCCCACAAAAAACGCAGCTGAGGAACACGGGAGCGAGTCTGGTTAAGCTATTCATAGTATTAATAAAATGGCTTTTAAAATAAAGTGCTCACAAAGTTTTGGAAGTCGTTTTTAGGCTTTGAGAAACTGTTACTTCTGAATATTAGTTTCTCATGCATACAAATTAAAAATGTTTTCCCATTGAGCGAGATGAGATCTGCGCTTCTCTTAGCAATTTTTCAAACGCGAGTTTTGACATTGGCCTGTTTCAGCCGATGAGAACTTCAAAGAAGTTCGCCATCAGTTTCCATTAGGACAGCTACTTTCGGACCTACTCGGTCCGTTGATCAAATCTTTGCTTATTAAAATAAATAAAAATCGCAGTAAATGACCAGTTTGTTTTGTCAAGAAGCATGCAAAAAAAGCTGACAAAAAATGATTTTGGAGAAAACATATTGTTAAAAATGTTTGAAAAGTAAATCCACTATTTTGAAATTATTATCGATCATTTTCGACGCTACATACATCCGGCAACAGTTTGAACAATGAGAAATTAAACCTTTCTTAATATGCATGTATAAACTGAAATACTTGAAAAAAAATAAATTATGTTTGTTTAGGAGGAACCAGATTGTAGTGAAGATCGAATGAATGCTTTTTGAATAAAAATTTGCTAAGGGGATCTTCATTGCACATTTTACAGCTGCGTGTGCTATATTTCATGCCCAATTTTGGGCTGAATTATAACTCAAGTTACAACCTATGCAAGATTCATAAAAAACTTTTCATCCTTGCTAACAAGAAATTATGTGCATCACAACGTACGCAAAATTACTTAAAATTAATCATTCCTGCAAACAATTCTTAATTTGAAACATGTTCGTTCGAAATTATGAATTATTAAAGAAACGAAAATTTCAGCTTATTCAACGAATAAAATATTTGTTATCATCGGCAATTTTACTTAATGTCATTTCAATTTTCTTCACTCATACGTTGTCTACCCACCCGACCAACAATGCAAGAACATATACAACAAATTTTGCATGTCAAACTTTGCCAATTACTGGCGTGCAAGTATACTGCTCTGAGGAGTAAGGCAGGTATAAAGGGTCATAGACGCATATGACTTACCTCGACGTGCCTGTAGAGGAGAATGGTGACGCACAGACTTCGCAGGGTCTTTTATACTCGCCGCAGCTTCCTCTTGAGGGTCAGTCAGAATCTTATGTTGATACGGGGACTCCTCTACGTGCACCCTTTACTGAAAGGAAATGCAACACCCTCAGGAACTTTCATAGTGAACCATTGCAAAAATTATACTTCCCGATCTCTAAAAGCATGAAAATCGTTGGAAAACCGTGAAAGCAGTTTCTGTTGAATTGACGGCCTGAAATAAAACCTCACGGCCGGCCGTGAAATGCGTCGTTTTTGCATGAAGGAAGACGGACCGCAAAAAGTTCTCCCTACGGGAGTTACCAGCGCCTCTGCATCCGCACCTGGAAACAAGCAAACGTCCTTCGAAAAAAGTGGAACGGAGCAAAATTTTCTTTAGTATCATGGGGAGAAACTCGTCGGAGCTAGTCAGTACTTGTCTGGGAGAGAAGCAATTCAATGGTCCTTGATCAAACAAAAATATTTGAAAACCATGCTTAATTCAATTGACTTATAAAATAGATTTAAGGGAAACGAAAAAAAAAAGAAGGGAAAAGATTTAAGGGAAAGATTCCAGACCTGCAGAAGTTGAACACCACTGCACTTGAATCAACTCTATACGTACTGTATTTTAGATCAATGGGGAATATTATTTCTCGTAAAATAAAGTATCGAAATCTTGTATAAATTTTGTGCGCTTGAATGTTTACTCCTCGATGTCAGAACCTTCCGTACATTTTTCCAAAACAAATCAATGTAAAACAATTCCTTAATAAAATATGCCTGTAATAACAATCAAAGAGAACTTGTCAGCTACTCTAAAACGATCATATCTCTTTAAAAATTTACGAAACAAGTTTCAAATCCTGACTGAACTCCCTAGGAGTTGTGACTCATGATAGAAAGCAATCAAATGGCTAACTCAAGACGACAAGAAGTTTTTCTCGTTCCAATCCAATCATAGCAGAGCTGCTGCAGTACCTGATGCTTGAGACAACAGAACGTACAGCATCAACCTGCATTGCGATCCTTCACCTCAACAACTTCTGTGTCCGGTCGCATCCGGTGAGAGAATTGGTAAAGATGGGTAGAGAGTGAGTGAGAGCGATTGTCTACACAGGCTGTGAAGTGTGAGAGAGTGTCTTGAAATGTACCGAGTGAGTGAGAGAGATTGTCTACACAGGCTGTGAAGTGTGAGAGAGTGTCTTGAAATGTACCAAGTGAGTGAGAAAGATTGTCTACACAGGCTGTGAAGTGTGAGAGAGTGTCTTGAAATGTACCGAGTGAGTGAGAGAGATTGTCTACACCGGCTGTGAAGTGTGAGAGAGTGTCTTGAAATGTACCGAGTGAGTGAGAAAGATTGTCTACACAGGCTGTGAAGTGTGAGAGAGAGTCTTGAAACGTATCGAGTGAGTGAGAGAGTTCTTCTTAGGCAGTGAGGAGGCGAGAGAGAGTGAGGGAGCAGTGAAGAGGTGAGAGAGAGTGTGGAGGCAGTGAGGAGGTGAGAGAGAGTGAGGGAGCAGTGAAGAGGTGAGAGAGAGTGAGGAGGCAGTGAGGAGGTGAGAGAGAGTGAGGAGGTGTGAGAGAGAGTGAGGAGGTGAGAGAGAGAGAGAGGAGGCAGGAGGAGAGAGGGAAGAAGACATCAATGCTCCATGGCCCAACACTTCGTTCACAGCTCCTCGTTAACAATGGCACACACTCGCACGAAGAATTTTCCATTCTAATTTTCACTCGCACGACGAAAAAAAAACATTTTTCATTCTGCGTTACAATTTTTTTATTGCATAATTTGTTTTTTGTTACATTCACGTACGGATCCCATTCACTCTTTATCATACTTCAAGTGTTATAAAAAGCTCCAAATGGACATTGAACGCGGGTTCAAATTACGTGACTTGAGTGTTTCAATGTATATTCTTTATGAGACGTCCTCCTGTCGAGGGAAAAAAGTCCCAAAACGTTTTGCAATCACAATTGGAAACACTGACATTTTGTCGCAACGCATCGAAAATGCTTCTGGTGCCATATTCAACTGTGAGCTTGCTCAGCCCTACGACTCTCCATTAATATTTCGGTCTAATTGTTTGTTCTGCTTTGATCTTATCTTCGAACTTGTAATTTCATAGAACATGCGTCGCAACAATCAACTGCATGAATAAGGGTTGAAAAATACTTCTGCTGTCATGTTCAACTCTGAGCCTACTCAGCCCTACGACTCTCCATTAATATTTCGGTCTAATTATCTATACAATTTTGATCGTATCTTCGAACTTGTAATTTCATGGAACATGCGTCGCAACAATCAACTGCATGAATAACTTTCTATGCAGTCAGAGGGAACAACTCTCAAAGGCACACCAGATGCATGAAGGTCGCAATCAGCATCTATCTCACCAGGAAGTTCTGTGAAAATTATCTCAATTTTAAGATCACTGAATACCATTTATAAGCTTTGTGAGACGTGAAAATTCCTTGATGATACAGATGCGCTATGTATCTTTTGAATCGCTTTGATTATTGAGAATACTCCGGATACTGAGGGATATAATTCGATAATATGTTTTCATTCCGGGCAGTTGAGCGTGAACTGAACATCAGAGAAATGCTGCAGCAGGACAGAATGTCTGATGGAATAGTTTCATTTTGAGAATATCCGACTTACTATAGCAGAAAATATTTGGTTAGCATTTGTGAAAAGCGGCTGTAGTAGCAAATGATTGGTTAGCATGTATGAAACGCGACCATATCAATAAATATCAGGTTAGTATTCATGAAAAGTGGTTATAGCAGCAAATGTTTGGTTAGCATTTATGAAAAGTGCCAAAACCTTTTACAGGCTGATAATTCATTAGATGTCCAGTCCTACGTTTAAAGGTGATCTTACAATATTCTGCGTTTCTTCTGATTATTGACAATGTCAATAAAATTTAAAATTCTTCTAGAAAAAGTTGAATATTATGGTGCAAGCTTTGAACGTTGAAAGTATTTAGTTTAAAAGAGCGTTTTACTTTTTCCTTTTTTTTTATTTGAGGAAAAATTATTTGAACGGGAAAAAAAGGGTCATCAAAATTAGCGAGAAAAAAAGAAAGAAAAACATTTATTTCCAATAAAGTACAAACATGAACTGTCGATACATTGGTTTTTAAAACACCTTAACCTAAAAGCATTGTTAATTGATAATAACACATTGGTGTTGGGATGCCCGCGTAAAATGTTGAATCAAAAAATGATTGACAGAAAAGCACATCAAAATGAGTTCCTTAGCTCTGCCTAAT